>SDVV010020009.1:0-13410 GCA_016164225.1 Gammarus roeselii
ATATATACTTACAGACACAGATACACTCTCACACAAACAAACTCAGCCCTATCGCGCTAAAGGGTCCGGCCGGAAAACTGATATACCCCTGCCGCGTCATAGGGACCGGGTCCCCCTCAACCACGACCGTGCTGTGACTCAGATGCCAAGGGTGGGAAAACACATCAGGGCAGCGTCAAAATTCATCTATTCACAACAGATTTTCGATGAACTTGTTGACATTTTTCGAAATCAGAAAATTGATGACCAATTAATTGCATCGTTTATGTTTATTTCCCACATTTACACCCTGTATTAACACCTACTGACGCTTTTGTGCTTATCTGTTTCAGACGCATTGTACCTTTGTTTTTGTGACAAGTGTGAACATGCACTGTGCTAATTGTGCTAATTATTAAAATAAAATAAATTGAAACTAATAAGCTAAGTGCCCCGTCCAGCCCCCCAGGAAGCTATACGTCGCCCCAATTTTGCGCGAGCAGACTTCCAGGGGATGAGAGAACAACTCAGTGCGTTTAAATTAATCGAGCAACTCAGAGAAGGTACGGTGGACGCTTGCTGCCGTATCCTCAATGAGAGAATTCGCGAGGCCAGCGACCGATGTATACCCTTGAGGACAATTGATCCCGCTCAAAGGATCAGGCCCCCCTCGGTGGAACGTCGAAGTTGCATGAGCCTTGAATCGTCGCGATCAACTAAATGCGCAACGACTGAGGGATAACACCGAAGAGGCGGCAGAACTGCATCGCCTGGCGTATAAGACAGCCACTAGACATGTCCGATCCTCTAAGCTCACGAAAGAAAAAAACGTTGCGAATAACGCCAAAGAGAACTCAAACAATTTCTATCGCTACGTCAACGAGCGTAGAATTGCTAGGGACTCAGTTGGTCTGCTAATGGATGAAGATCGTGTCCTCAGAACTTCACCTGAGGACATGGCCATTGTCCTGAACGACTTCTTCAGTTCAGTGTTCACAGTTGAGAGTCCCGGCTACTAACGAGATACTGTTTACGCTGGGGAAGTCAGCCTCAACGACATAGCGTTCACAAGAGAGGAAGTTGTCAAACAACTTGAGGGACTGAACATTTACAAATCGATCGGTCCCGATGGACACAACCCAAGAGTTCTCAAGGAAACTCGAGTACAATTGGAGGATTTCCTAACCCACAACTTCATCTTATCGATGTCGAGTGACGAGGTCCCCGAAGACTGGATATTTGCCAATGTCACGTCAATCTTCATGTAAGGTGACCGACAATCGCCCAGCAACTATTGACCGATCAGCCTGACGTCGATCGTGTGCAGAACCATCGAGCGATCGATACGAAATCATCTCGTCGATCATCTGTAAGACAACGGACTCATTCATGACACTCAACACGGCTTCCGCCGTAAGAGGAGTTTTCTAACGAATCTGCTGGACTTCTTCAATGAGGTGATCAACGTGTACGACCGCCGCAAGGCAGTGGATATCATCTACCTAGACTTCCAAAAAGCCTTCGACAAGTTGCCGCACAGGAGACTGTTACGCAAAGTCTCTGAACTCGGCATCGGTGGCAACGTACTTCGCTGGCTGCGCGCCTGGCTAACAAGACGCAAGCAAAGAGTCAGCATCGGCCAGGCTTTGTCCGAGTGGGCCCCTTTTACCTCTGGGGTGCCGCAAGGCAGTGTCCTGGGTCTTATCCTCTTCCTCATCTATGTAAACGACATGGATGCGGACCTACTGTCCAAGGTATCGAAATTTGCCGACGACACAAAGCTCTGCCATGCAGCATGGAGGGAGAGAGATTGAGTTGAGATTCAACAAGATCTTGAGAAACTCGTCCAATGGTCGGAAGCGAGGCAGATGCCCTTCAATGTTGCAAAGTACACAGTTATGAACATGGGGTGTTGCAATGCCAACTTCAACCACACGATGGCAGGAAGCGATCATGCAACTGTTGACCAGCAGAGAAAATTGGGTGTCCTTATCTCGAAAGGTATGAAATGGGACGCGCAGGTCAAAGAAAGTTACAAGATAGCTAACCGTAACCTTGGTTACATCTCCCGTAACTTCCTCTGCAAAACGAAGGACATTGTATTGCCGATGTGCATCCCTCGTCCGTCCCCACCTGGAGCATGCAGTCCAATTCTGGTCTCCACACATGAGGGGGGACAGTCAAACTGGAACGAATCCAGCATCGTGCAACTAAGCTCATCACGCAGTTACGCCACCACAGCTGCGAGGATTGGCTCAAAGAGCTTGGCCTCATCACCATTGAACAACGGAGGCTGAGGGACCAGCTCATTGAAACCTTCCAATAACTGAAGGGATTCAACAACGTGAGTCATATTGGCCTCTTCGACAGGGACCACAACATTCGTACCCAAAACAACGGCGCAAAACTTGTGGAAAAACGTTTCGCTACAACTATAGAGCAACACTTTTCCCGATCGCAATCTCGCTGGTCTGAAACAACTTACCGGCTGCGGTAATTGGCTCTGAATTCGTAAATACATTCAAAAACGCGCTCGACAAGCAATGGGTTACGTGACTCGTCGAACTTGAAAACGACACGATTCACCATGAGCTGTCGAACCGGGTGAGAGGTGTTACGGCGACTCTCATCCACCCCTAAACCCAAGCAAGGGCCACCGGTACTGCGTGTGAGCCCGTAACGGTACTCGCATTCACTCATCCCACTAGCCTACGAGGCCGTCTGTTGTCCTAACGGGATAAGCAGATGCAGGGACTATGGTATCTTGAAAATCGACACCGCCTAAGAGGAGGGCTTGCTCAACTCGATGCGGCGGTGAAGACTTGTAGGGATACCATATATTTTTACTCCTTATTTTTATTATTCATATGTGGTACGGTGCCAGCATTCACCACCACACCCCATGGTATACGAAAATCGAACCCGCACCAAGAGGAGAGCTCTTGCTCAACTCTGTGATACGGCCTAGATTCAACGGTAATCATCTATTGATGAAGGCAACGAATATCTTCATACGTAAGAATCTTCCCGACACGATGGCATTTTTCTTTTCACTTTCCTTCTCTCCCTGTGGGAGAAAAAATGGAAGGAAAAATATATGTAGAAATGGCCGAAATTGCGAACTAGTGATATAGGGAAAAGCATGACACAGCTCTCATCACAATTCAAGCTAATACTTCTAATAAATCATTATTAGTAGCATGACAGCATATCGCTGGTAGTAGTAGTTGTTAATTATTACTCATAATTTCATTATCAGTAACTATGTAATCACTGAAATTGCTGACCAACTCGAGTGACTAAAAAACTCCATATAGAAACGGAACGCTTTCTACCATTAACATTGCAAGTACAGGCAGACAGATAATACTGCATTGCAGATACAGACAGACTGATAATATCTCGAGAGCGATCATTCTAGGAATTCACCGGGTGAGAGCTGTTACGGCAACTCTCATCCACCCGTAAACCCAAGCCAGGGCCCCGATACTGGAGGTGAGCCCGTAACAGTACTCGCATTCACCCATCACGCTAGCCTACGACGCCGCCTGCTGTCCCAACGGAACAAGCGATGCAGGGACTATGAAATTCTGAAAATCGACACCGCCTTAGAGAAGGTCTTGCGCAACTCGATGCGGCGGTGAAGATTTAGAGGGGCACTATACATTTTTACTCTTTATTTTTATTATTCTTGTGTGGTACGGTGCCTGCATTCACCACCACACCCCATGAAACACGTAAATTGAACCCGCACCAAGAGTAGAGCTCCTGCTCAACTTTGTGATACATCCTAGATTCGACGGGTATCTTCCATTGCTATGGGCAACGAATATCTTCCTACGGAGGAATCTTGCCGACACGATGGCATTTTTTGTATTACTCCTCTGCATTCCCCGTGGGAGAGTAAAAGCAAGGAAAAAGATGGGGGGCGATAGCCAAAATTGCAAACTAGTGAGAGTGAAGTCTGCCGGTGGCTCACTTCCACAACCCATGATATTCAAAAATCGAACCCGCACCAGGACGAGAGCTTTGCTCAACTCTACGATACGACGCAGATTAGGCAGATATCACCTATTGTTGGGGCAATGAGTATTTTCTTATAGAGAGACCTTGCCAACCCAATGGCATTTTTCTTTCACTTTTCTACCCTCCTTGCGGGAGAGAAAAGGGAGGACAAAATTCGGAAAGATAGATAACAAATACGAATCAGAGTGGGTTTAGTGTGTGGCGACTCAGCGGCACTTGCTGAGAAGCCGCAACGGTGGCTCACCCCCACACCCCATGATATGCGAAAATCGAAACCGCAACAGGGGGAGAGCTTGCTGAACCCTACCGTACAACGTAGATTTGACAGATATTATCCATTGTTGAGGCAATAAGTATCCTCTTACGGAAAGACCTTACCGACGCAGTTGTATTTCTATCCCTACTTCTCTACCATCCCAGTCGGGAGAGAAAACAAAAAGAGAGAAATGGGGATAAAAACATCCATCTGTTGAATCAGTGAGTACCTTCCCATGGGAGGACACTGTCTACACTATGCTACTCTCTTTTTTTCCTCTTTTTCCCTTCGTGTCACGAGGGAAAAATAAAATAAAAAAAATCTTGATAATAAATAATAGCAAAGCAGATATCTTGTAATACCAGCGCCGGTTACATCTCTTGGAGATGTCTCTCAGGCATCTCACTTGAAATACATGGAGCCCCTCAGGCACCTCCGTTGGAATATACATAGATCTTTGATATTTCCTTCTGACATCTCATTTTAAAAATAGTGCGCCTAATGCACCTGCCCCTCCGGCATCGCACCTTTAATTGACCCATCTGTACATTTTGAATGAACAAACCGTCTTCTTTCTCTCCTGTAGTACAGATCCGGGAGTGATTCTGATGCAGCATGGTGCAGAGAGACACCTACTAACTTATTTCTTACAGATGTCCGAGCTAATTTCAAAATTTAAATATTGGTGATTCGCCTATTTTTGATTTAATTCTGCGGTAACTGTTCATGCCTTTTTTGTAGCAAATCTTATGATAATTGATCATAAATTAAAAGCCTTTGTTTCTTTCTGACATGACATAACTTCAAATTTAAATACTCGTGCCATTCATGAACTGAAACTTGCAATAATACCAGTTTTTCAAAATTTGAAATACTCGTGTTTCTTTTAACTAAACTCAGCAGTTGCCCCGAGCAACTCTTTCCTAGGAGATGTCACTCTGACGTCTCACCTTGAAGTGCGTCAGCCTTCAAGGAACCTGCGATAATAACCATTTATCAAAAATGTTAACAAATCGCGCTGCCTTTGCTTGTCAGCATACTCCGGTTACCTAGTGAAATAATATTTGTTGGATGTCCCTCTGGCATCTCACCTGAAATATGAAATATTCTTGGAGATGTCCTTCTTTCAACTCACCTGAAGCATGTTGAATTTATGTATAGCACCCAGTGCAAACTAATCCCTGGAGATGCCCCTCAGACATTTCACCTTGAAATGTATTCCCATGTACAATGTGGATAACTAACTACCTTCTCTTCTGTAGCACAGATTCGGGTGGGACCTGGTGCAGCAATGTCAAGAAAAATGTTAAAATTTAAAAGTCGTTGGCTCTTTTTCGAATTAAATTCTACGCTAGATGCTTGTCAAAATTTAGAACATTGTGTTCTGATTGACTATTGTCTAAATTCAAAATGTAAATACTGATCTCTTGCCTTTTTTGACTAAAATTCTGCGATAACTATTGAACAGATATAAAAATATGGATCATTTAACTAAAATCAGGAGTTGCCATGAGCAACTTTTTTCAGGAGATGTCCTTCTGACATCTCACATGAAATGCTATTGTAAGACCAATAACACATGTTCAGAGACTTATTCTACTGAACACTAGGGAGAACCACTTTCAGGAAACTGAACGTGGAGCTCTCCTACATTTGCACTTATCAAAATTTCACGACATTTTTTTTAAATCCCACCTAGACTCTAGATCAGCCAAGGCCAGGTCTATCCCTAGGAGATGCCACTCCGACGTCTCACCTTGAAGTGCGACAGTCTTCAAGGGAATGCGTGCGTACAGAAGACTTAATCTTCAGAGCACATGGGGGAGGACCACTACCCGGGCAACTGGGTGTGCTGCTCTCCTAAATGTGCACATACTTGTCGAAATTCAAATTCCCATATGCTCCTTTGGAAGTAGACTCAATACCTAGATGGAGTCCATCTGACTCAACCTCTGGGGCAAGCCAACAGGCATGCGCTCGAGGAAAAGAATGAGTCCGCAGAACGTATGAGCGTGTCCGTCTCTGCTCGACCGCCTGAGATGCGACCGTCTGGAACCTAAATTCTTCTCTTCCCATCATGTTAGCCCCCAATCCTGAATTGTCATCCTGACCCTCGACCCTTTTTTCTCCGGGGCTGAAATGCCCCGGGTAGTAGTGGGGTGGCTAAAGTAGGTTGTGGTGACGGTAGTGGTGGTCCTTCTCATTTTTGTCCTTACAACCTTATTTTTTCTGTATGTGTGCGTGAATTTCTGAAGCCTCGTTGACTATCCCCTACTCTTCTTTCACTTCATTCAAAGGAAACACGACATGAGCACTCGTGCTCGTTTGTTTTCTTTACTCTAATCTAATCTAATCTAATCTAGTCTACCGATACCGTTTTCGTTACCTTTGATTGTTTTTTTCTCACATTGGATTATTTATTCACAAAGTCTACTAATCATTATTACAATCTACTAATCATTAATACCGTCTACTGATCATCAATACAGTTAACTGATCATGCCTACTAACAATCATAACTATCTGTTGATCATTCATACTGTGTACTTATTATTTATACTGTCTACTAATCAATAATACTGTTTACTATCAGTAACACTGTCTACCAATCATTATTTCTGTCTACTAATCATTAATGCGGTCTACTAATTCGTAATACTGTCTACTAATCATTAATACTGGCTACTATCAATAATACTGTCTACTAATTAGTAATACTGTCTACTAATCATTAATCCAAGTCATGACCATTTATATGTAAAACGCAATCAAAGTTCCAATCGAATGAGCATTTTGAAATTTGAATTTATTTAAATGGGATGAAACGATAAGCGTTAGCGATAATACCCCAGCTAACGTTTTTCAGACAATAATGATTTATTCAAGGCATTAATTTGTACCATAGTTGCATTTATGATCTCATCATAGTATGGGGCCAATGAAGAAGGCGCGTATATCATTTAGCAAGAAATGTTTCACGCTTGTTTAGCCTCGGTAAAGAAAACATTGCAATCACTCTACCCAATTTGCTTACAAATAAACCACGCTCTTGTAAGGTCGAATAAAAAATGTTCGAATGACTGAACCTTCTCCTCGGCAGCCTGATTCAATTCCATTTCTCACAAGCTAACGAGCAGGAAAATCCTTTCAACGAACGTTCACTTTCCTACAAAAGGTAGTCATCGTATGGCGTAATGCAACCAGTTGCAGCTGGTACAGCTGGCACCTCTCTAACCGAGTGGTCAACCGCTGGGTGGAACACTAATGAATAAACGACTGATTTGTGAAGTAGTTCAAGTGTCGTTATGTTTCTATGGTAATACCATTTCATGGGTGATGCAGTTAGCATACTTCACAACTACTACAATAAAATAGTTCCGGACACTCGCAAAATGTCAGCGAACGCTGGAGCAGCTTAGCCTGTGATAACATGGCCTTGCAGTGAGATCTGGGACAGCCTTGTCTGTAATGGCAAGGCCCTTGCAGCGAGCGTTGTAGCAGCTTACCTTGTAATGATAAGGCCCTTGCAGCGAGCGCTAGGGCAGCCTAAAATGTAACAGCAAAGCCTTTGCATCGAGCGCTGGAGTAGCATAGCCTGCAATGACAACGTCCTTCCTGCGAGCTCTGGAGCAGGCCAGTCTGTAATGACAGAGCCCTTACAGCGAGCGCTGGAGCAGGCCAGTGTGTAATGGCAGAGCCCTTGCAGCGAGCGCTGAAGCAGACCAGTCTGTAATGGCAGAGCCCTTGCAGCGAGCGCTCGAGCAGGCCAGTCTGTAACGGCAAGGCCTCTGCATCGAGCGCTGGAGTAGCATAGCCTGCAATGACAACGTCCTTCCTGCGAGCTCTGGAGCAGGCTAGTGTGTAATGGCAGAGCCCTTGCAGCGAGCGCTGGAGCAGGCTAGTGTGTAATGACAAGGCCTTTGCAGCGAATGCTGGATCAGTATATTCTATAACAGCAGGGCCTTGCAGTGAGCGCTAGAGCAGCCTAGTCTGTAAATGCTAGGCCCTTGAAGCGAGTGCTGGAGCAGCATGGTCTGTAATAGCAAGGCCTTGCAGCGAGCACTTGAGTAGCCCAGTCTGTAATAACCAGGCCTTAACAGCGAGTGCTAGAGCGGCCTAGTCTGTAATGGCCAGGCCCTTGCAGCGAGTGCTGGGACAGCCTAGTCTGTATTGGCCTGGCCCTTGCGGTGGTTTGCTCGGCTAAAGTAACCATGAAAGGTAACAATAGAACGTGTATAGAGTTCAAGAAAATAGAGTTACTCAATGTAATAGAAGAGTAACTTACACGAATAGAAGAGTAACTCAATAGAATAGAAGAGTAAGTTAATAGGATAGAAGAGTACCTCAATAGAATAGCAGAGTAACTTAATAGTATAGAAGAGTAAATTGATATTACGTCCAATGCTTTGTCAACTCTTCTCCTGCGCATGTTCGGACGAGGTACGGGAACAACGCTACTTATAAATAGACATACCCTGATTTGAAATAGTATCTTAATGGCAAGCAGAGAGCAGAGTGCATGCTCTGCTGTTATGGTGCTATGTGGTGGAGGGAGCCATTCACGCTGGCGCTCGAGTAAAACACGGTCGGGCTCGCCTGCATGCACTAATCCTGTGCAGAAAACCCTTATTTGTGAGTAAGAGTGTGAAATGAGACGGGGCGGTGAGATGTGAGGTTGCTTGAAGCAGTAACTTAGGTTGAAAATCAAGTTAAGCGTGAATAGAATCGATAGTAGATGGCAGCAGCCAAGGGAGATAGACCATCGAATAGTAATAGATTAATGGATGGCAGCAGCCAAGGGAGATAGAACATCGAATAGTAATAGATTAATGGATGGCAGCAGCCAAGGGTAATAGAACATCGAATAGTAATAGATTAATAGATGGCAGCAGCCAAGGGTAATAGAACATCGAATAGTAATAGATTAATGTATGGCAGCAGCCAAGGGTAATAGAACATCGAATAGTAATAGATTAATAGATGGCAGCAGTCATGGGCAATAGAACATTAAAAAATAATCGATTAATAGATGGCAACAGCCAAGGGAGATAGACCATCAAATATTAATTTGGCTGCCGCGTTCTGACGAGGAAGGCAATCAGTGGCAGGTAATGGAACAGCGATGGAAAACATCAGTAAATGAATCGAGAAAAGCAAAACAGTCTATGATATAGCATTCAAGGTTAAATGAATTGTAATTATAATCAAGAGGGGGGGATATTATTCATAAAGAAAATATGTAATTAATACTAAATTGAAAAATTTGTAAAAAAAATAAACAAAAACTAAATTCAAAAGTCAACTAAGATGACTTCTCCCTTCACGTCGATCGAAAACTCCATTTGTAAAGTGTTCCTGCTCAAACGAGTGTCTAGCATTTCAACCGCCGAACGAACCAGCCTTGGCCAGCTCGTAGCCCCGACCACAGCGCGCTCGGCAACTGGGTTTGGGAACGCAAGCCGTTGGCCTGCGTCTACGAACGCAAGCCAACGCCAATAAATATCTGAAGCTTCATCGGCAGGATTCAGATCTGCGCTCATAGGAATGAGCCTCATTTCTAAGTTGTAATTCATCTGCTGTCATTTGATGCAATAAAATAAAATGAAATATAAAAAGTATATTAAAAAAAAAATGTCATATGATGTCGATTTATAGAGCGTATTAATTGTTATAACTCTTAACACCGTGTCAAAAGACCTTTTCGCAGTATCGTCCCAATTGCAATGCCTTCCAGCAGAAGCAGCTGTTCCCAATAAGGCCGAGCATCCATTAGTGCCGCTCAAACTCGCGGCTTAGCAGAAACAATCCTGGAATGTAATTGCGCTCTCCTCGGGCATAGCCACAACATTACAAGTCGTTACCAAGGCACTCACAGCATCAATTACAAACAACACGGGCCAACAACTTACTTATTTAATTTGTGTTTATTGAATTAACGTAACGCATATACACAAAAATAAAAGTTTCTTCCTAATATACATAGCCCATAAAGTACAGCTTTTTATCCAATATGAATAGATTATTACTTAATTCGTATACATTGTTATTTAATATTTGTTTTAAGTACTAGTGGGCATTAATCTACGTGTACCACGTAGAATTCTACGCAGTAGGTTCTTACAGTTCGCTGTGTACGCGGATTTGCTGTAGAAGTCCACTGATAGTGGGTTACAGTGTTTGAAGTGCGCTATTCTTCTAAATAGGAGTACAATTTCTCGCCTTATCAGTAGTGTACATAAAAAATTGGATACACAAACCTTCATTCAAACACTATTTGCATACTGTTTCTTTACCAAAACTGAAACCTTATATGATTAGATGCAAATATGGCTAGTTTATAGAACACGGTCATAATATATGGTTTAGAGTTTATAGCCTGTTGCTTCGATGAACACAACGTTACGAGTTCCTACAATATTAAACAAAGGGCTTTGTTATGCCAATCAACCAGACATTGCAAGTGTTTGACTCACGCGAGAAATGTTTGGACAAGCGTTACCTGGCGAGTCGGTATTTCTATCTGAGCTCGTGTAAAGGGTCAACACACTCTTACTAGAACGGATGCATGAATAATTGGCCGACACATCAGAGTACAGACAGGCTTGTGTGAAATAGAAACCAGTTCCAATTGAGTGTTGAGGTAATTTTTTTTCGACAACTATGAACACCATTCAAGTGTTTGGGGTCCGGCATAGACAGAACTAATTGAGCGCGTGCTAAAAAAATTGAACAACATGTAATAACGTCTTATTCTCATGGTAAAAAATTATTTGCTTAAAACTATGTTCATTATTTAGTAGTGAAACTAACCGCCCTCCATCAAAAATCACGGAATTCATGTGTAGAAGGAATTCACCCATTCTCACGGGAGATTGTAAAGGGTGTCTGGGAAATAGTCATTTTTTTGCGCTCGTAAATATTTAAAAAAATGACGACCAATGACTGATTTTGGCGTTTAATTCCAGCGAATTTGCTTAGTATTTATAGGGTATCCGAAAAGTGTTCATCATTTTTTAAACACACAAAGACAATCTTCGGCGTTGACAGCGCACTCGACCTTCTCCATTTGGCAACTGTTTTGTCGACTATCCACTTCAAACCATTCTAACTTGTACGTTTACATCGAGCAATTACATCATTCATTCCATTCCAGAAAAATATTTATATGTATATATGGAGAAAAGCACCACGTTCATTTGGTCAGGACTGTGGACTGGGCACGGACGGGTATTTGTACCACCAATCACTCCTCGCGGATGTTTCGGCGACAAAAGGTTCGGGCAATTATATGGATTCTGGTCGTTTCGTTGTTGTATCATAAATGAGAGTGAAAACGTTCACTTTGGTAAGGTCTCTTCTGTGACATCACAAGCACCACGTTCATTTGGTAAGGTCTCTTCTGTGACATCACAAGCACCACGTTCATTTGGTAAGGTCTCTTCTGTGACATCACAAGCACCACGTTCATTTGGTAAGGTCTCTTCTGTGACATCACAAGCACTACGTTCATATGGTAAGGTCTCTTCTGTGACATCACAAGCAACACGTTCATTTGGTAAGGTCTCTTCTGTGACATCACAAGCACCACGTTCATTTGGTAAGGTCTCTTCTGTGACATCACATGCACCACGTTCATTTGGTGAGGTCTCTTCTGTGACATCATAAGCACCACGTTCATTCGGTAAGGTCTCTTCTGTGACATCGCAAGCACCACGCTCATTTGGTAAGCTCTCTACTGTGACATCACAAGCACCACGTTCAATTTGGTAAGGTCTCTTCTGTGACATCACAAGCACCACGTTCATTTGGTAAGGTCTCTTCTGTGACATCACAAGCACCACGTTCATTTGGTAAGGTCTCTTCTGTGACATCACAAGTACTTTGAGTGATATCGTTTCACCCGTAAAATACATATGGTGGTTAATTACGTCCTCAAAGGCAATTTCCTGCTATAAATCTCGAAAGAGAATAACTTTCATTTTGTTGATTTTTAGCTCAACTCGAAGTCTGCTACCACATAGTTAATAATTGAGAAAAAGTTCAATAAAGTTTCCCGCCTCCGCAATTTGCATAATGCTTCATATCGCATCAATTCGGGCCGTGATGGCGGCTGCTCGATTCGTTTAGCGCAGGAGAGAGGCAGGGACAGAAATGTGTTAGGAACTACACGTCACAAGAGGTGCTGTGTCACTCAGAATATTGACTTATCTACAGCACCGATTACTGAGGACATCAGGATAACATGTTTTAGAGTAGGGAAACATCAATGAGCATCTGTTAATTAGAGACTAATAATATAAGGTGTAAATGAGTACCTCTACAGAAGTGTTAATCGGTACCTCTACAGGAGTGTTGATGAGTATCTCAACAGGAATGTTAACCAGCATACTAGCGAGACTAGTCTTAAGAGAAGCAACTAGTGTCTCCTCAACAGGAGACCCTAGTGAGGACAGTCATATGAGGAGTAACAAGTGTCTCATGAACAGGAGTCACTAGTGAGGCCAGTCATATGAGGAATAACTAGTGTCTCGTCAACAGGAGTCACTAGTGAGGCCAGTCATATGAGGAGTAACTAGTGTCTCCTCAACAGGAGTCACTAGTGAGACCATTCATATGAGGAGTAACAAGTGTCTCTTCAACAGGAGTCACAAGTGAGGCCAGTTATATGAGGAATAACTAGTGTCTCCTCAACAGGAGTCACTAGTGAGGCCAGTCATATGAGGAGTAACTAGTGTCTCATCAAAAGGAATCACTAGTGAGGCCAGTCATATGAGGAGTAACTAGTGTCTCCTCAACAGGAGTCACAAGTGAGGCCAGCCATATGAGCAGTAACTAGTGTCTTCTCAACAGGAGTCACTAGTGAGGCCAGTCATATGAGGAGTAACTAGTTTCTCCTCAACAGGAGTCACTAGTGAGGCCAGTCATACGAGGAGTAACTAGTGTCGCTTCAACAGGAGTCACTAGTGAGGCCAGTCATATGAGGAGTAACTAATATAATGTCAATTAAGAACAACCAGTTGGAGAGTTCGATTCAAAGAGCATATCATACGAGGAATCAAATATTGAGTACCTAAAAGTTTGATTCTCTAACATGAGATTGAATCAGAGGTACAATCGGGGGAACAGAGGCCAATTTTTGCGCTTATAAA
>SDVV010020010.1:0-13410 GCA_016164225.1 Gammarus roeselii
ATGTATGCCTCAGGGTTTCGAATTCGGAAGATCATAACTTTTCAGACGAGTCAAACTTAGATTGAATACAGCTGATGCGTGAAGCGTCGCCTGCCCCATCATTGCTTGCAGTCAATGACCAAGTTGTCGTTCAGCGATCCAAATATTCTCGTGGTTCAATGCGAGAATGGTATAGAACTGCCTCTCACATAATGCCGTATTACTGGACAGACTAATCAATTTGAAATTGAGCAAGCGAAGAACTCGGCTTATATCCCAGTTTGCAAGTGTTTCAGAAGAGCTAACAAACATTTGGAATCATTTTGATCTACTGTTCAAGGTATTCAGGCCTCCCTAAATATGTCTAAATTGGACACACTTTGTATCATGACATTTGAAAAAATGAATTAATGTTTCGGCTGTTAAGACTAAGAGTTTATTTTTCTTTCAAAGAGACATAACCCAAGTGTAACCGCAAATTGTGACCATTTCTAGATATGATGTTTTTATCATCATTTCATCACGTTCATACGCTTTGAAGACGTTTTCATCGACGCTCTCTGTGTAGACGCGATTAAATGTGTATAAGGATGTTTTGGGGTGTAGGAGCCTGGTGCATATCTGGCAAATGTGTTGAAGTGTTCAAATGATATATTGGAAGAAACATTTGGGTATTTGCGGGATCCTGTTTTCTTGGTCACCTACAGCTAGACGGGCTTTCCGCGTGTAGCAGTGAGAACAAGATAGGCGCGGTTACCGGCGATGACCAACAGGCCACCAGTCATGTAGGGGAGTCTTCAGTGACTTTCGGCCAATGTGATCTGTGTTCAACCGATGTGATTTGTGCCACACACACTCTGGGTCAGGAGTGCAGTCCGAAGTCAGTGTCGAGCATGGGCTCATCTTCGCCATGTGCCCGGATCATTTCAGAACACGTTAATCGACTGTGTCATCTGACTTTTTCACAATCCCCGTTCTAATTCTCACATCGTCGTTATTGATCTTGTCTCTCAGCGTTCAGCGTTACTCCAGTCAAGCCCCTTGAACAATTCACCTCAAAAACCTTCAACTCCTTTCCCTCTACTGGCCTAACCCTCCAAGTCTCAGCTCCGTAGAAAACAGTTGGGACAACGACCCAGCCCCCCCCCCTCCCTTCCGATACAACCCTCTCTTCGCTTCCTTCTCAAGCGTCCTACAGTTCCTTACACACTTGAGTGCCCCATCACGTTACACCCTTCCTACACTCGCGACTTCACCTCGGTTTCTACTAGTTCAGTCTTCTCCAAATGAGAGCCCAGGAACTTAAAGCACAGAACTTCTTCTACTAAGTTTCCATTTAGGAGAACACTAATTCTGATCTTATCGACATTACTCTGACATCTCATTACTTTACTCCTACCTACCCAAGTTAACTCTGAACTTCCTTTACTCACACTCTCTGCCAAACTCCAACACTTGCCTACATAACTTCTACTCAGAATCCGCCATCAGTGCGTATCATCCCAAACAGCAACTGACTCAGCTGTCAACTCCGCAAATTCGCTCCCAACGGCTCAAAGCCACCACCCAATGCACTCGCGTTCACCTTTCTGACCACTAAGCTCGCTTCCCACTCTGACACATACTCTGCTGCCGACATAGAAACTCAGAATCATTGTCAACAGATTTTTTCTTACACCATACACCCACATCACTTTCAATTGGGTGTTCTTGTCGACCCTGTTGTAGCCCTTTTTCAGCCCAGAACACACCTTCTCTTTTCGCAAGGAACTTCTCACAGACTTATCTCACTGCAAAAATCTGATCGGCACACCCTCTATCCTCCTGAAATCACACTATTCCTCGCTATTAACACCATCCGTACTGTCTCTTATCCTATCGATTAGAGATAGTACACATAGCAAACTGATACTTCTCGAGTTAAAGCATTTGTTTTCATTTCCTTTGCCTTTATTCAGCAGAACGATGCAAGCGCTACGCCACTCAATCGGCACGACGCCCGACACATAACACAGCAGCCATTCCACTATCGTTACTCCACCTCCTCATGGCATTCCGTTGCAACACTGTCCAAGCCAGGGACTTCCCCTGATGTCATCACCTCTACCGCCATCTGCACTTCTTCCTTAGTAATGTCCGCAACAAGCCTGTTACCCGAAACCGGAAACTCTACACCATCATCAACAGCAACAATGCCAGCCTTTTTGACATCCACATCATTCAGCAACTCATCCAAATACTCGGTCCACCTCTTCCGTACGTCACCTCTTTCCAACAACAACCGCCCGTATTAATGATTCACCATATCTTTCCTTCCGGTCTTCTATTTCCTCCCCTCTTCACCTTTTTTCAGAATATCTTATCGTTCTACCCAAAATTCTGTCACAACCGTCTGCCACACCTGACATCAGCGTCCATCTTGGCGCTCCTCACCACCCGCTTCACCTCTTTCTTCACCTCTCTGTAATTGTCCTAGCTCACCACAAACCTCGCTAGCATCCACTCCTTAATGGCTCTTCTCTTCTACGCTACCGCCAGTTGGACCTCTTTGTTCCCCCATTCGGAACCCTTCCTTTGGCACCCGCCCATACGGCACACACCAGACACATCGTTCGCACATCTGAACAAAGCATCTCCGAACGGCTCCCATTCTTCCTCAGGATTTCTCAGGTCCTGCTCTCTAACGCTGTCATATTTATTCTTCAAAGTCTGCTGGAGCTCTTTAGCTCTGCTGTTCCTCTTCCACCTCTGCTCCAATTTTAAACTTCTTTCCACCAGTAAATGGTCAGACATTCCTCCACCGACCTCTCTCAGAACCCGCACATCATCACAAAATCCATCCGCGCTCCCTCCACCTCTTTACCATGGGTCATCATTAACCATGTGTACACGTGGATATTTCGTTTCTTGAACAAACTGTTTCTAGCCAGTAGCTCCTGCTCCATGAACAAACCTATCCGGTTCTCTCCATTGTCATTTCTACCGGAAACACCTTACCTCCTTACCACATTCTCCACCTCTTCATGTCCAACTTACGCATACAGGTCACCAGTACAACTACGCTGTATTGACCTCCAAATACTCAATACAATTTTCCAGGTCAGTCTAAAATTGTTCCCTCCCCTCTTTACTGTTCTCCCTTCCAGGGGAGTAAGCACTCACAAACGCCCGTCTTTCTATACTTAACCATCACCCACATCAATATTGAGGACACCTTCTTCCACTCGATAACGCTACTGGCAAGTTGATCACTCAATATCAACAACGCCTTCTCGGGACCAACCTTCCTCCAAGCCCGCTTTCTTCCACTTACCTCGCCAAACACACATTCGCCTGTACCTTTCAACTTCGTCTCACTAAGCGCAGACACATCATACTTCTTCCAGAAAAACAATGAAATATAACGCAAATCTGCCTCCTCACCCCACTTGCCCCATTTTCCTTTGAGGTAAACCATACGTCTTGAATCTTCATAAATTGTGATTACTTCCACAGTTGTCCCTGTATTGATACTTTGATCTCAAGACAGTACATTAGTAATGCCTCCATCTTTATCTTACTTATGTGCTTGAGGCAGCACTCGGTCAAGTTTCCAATCTTCTCCAATGTTTTTTTGCGGCTATCCTTGCCCTAAAGCTGGATTGATGTGAAATGACTTGGCTTTCCGCTGCTGGTGTATTTGAACGTAGATTGCAACGTCCAATAGAATACAATGTTCGATCCATAAGCGAAATTCCGGTCTGTAATATGGGTTACATGTCTCAAGTCGGTGCTATACTACGTTAACTCTGAACAGCAAGGCATTCTATTTACTTTATACCGTTTCTCGGAATTAACATTTCATTTGCGGAACTAAGCTATGAAATAAGCTGAGCATTGCGAGCTCTATAGCATTCATGTTCTATACTATTTGAGCTAGGATCCTGGGAATAATAATTTGCGATTTATTCGAATATTTGTTACATCAGGAACCTACAAGTGCTTTGGGACTATTTGGTGAACAAAGTCCTAGAAACATGCCTATTGTTTGACAAATTTGTTTCCTTGAAATATGATCGAAATCTTTAGAGCTCCGCCAAAAGAAATATGCAATCGTTCTGAAGATCAAGTATTACCAACGCTGAAATTCTCACAATTTCTTTCAACAAGTTGTCTACACTAAAATCGAGACAATTTTGTACATGTACCGCTGCTGGAGAGTGGATATTGATTAAATATTTGATAACGAGCAGGACCACTCTAAACACACCTCGAAGTGGAGCGCCAATCAAAATACATCGACGAGCTTGTCAGCAGAAGGTGTGACCAAAAGAACTAAGAATTAACCTCAATATAAGTTCGACACAAGTAGAATTCGATGTAAATTTCCAAGAGCCTGATTAGTTGAATTTAATCGAAACCGAGTCTGATTTCGATCACCACGCGAGTCCATTTTGTTAAAGGTGCGCTAGAGTTTGAAAATTTTACCACTTCGTTCTGCTAGGTTAGTGTTAGTGTTAAACAATCGGTTATAACTTTTTAGAATGCGCCATGTGTAAAAAAATTATTGAAAAATATTCTAGGAAAGATCAACAGCTGAATGCGACCGTTGATCCAAGTAATTTAAAGATCACGTGAATTAGAAAAATATATATATATATTGTTAGGAAGCTAAACTATTGTATACCAACAATCACCTGATTTTTGGAAGTAGATCAGCTCGGAGAGTTGACGCTGCGTAGTGAAAGTACTAAAATGCGTTCACAAAAGCAGAATGGTAAAACATTTTTCTTCTTCAAAACGCCAGTCATTCGTGCTCATTTCTTCAAATGGTAATTATTGATATGCTCCAGAAAATATATTAAAGTATTTTTGACGCTTTTAATGACTGCCAACGTATTAATTGATAATTTCGATGACGCAAAATCTGGTGCACCTTTAAGGAACGTTGTCTTGTCAGCACGACGAGTGGTGACGGATCTTCTTTGAAAAAAGGGTTTTCTCTC
This sequence comes from Gammarus roeselii, assembly GCA_016164225.1. Taxonomy (NCBI): domain Eukaryota; kingdom Metazoa; phylum Arthropoda; class Malacostraca; order Amphipoda; family Gammaridae; genus Gammarus; species Gammarus roeselii. Next base: position 4,965 of record SDVV010020010.1, read on the forward strand.
AATTGAAAAAACGATAGACTTTCAAATCAGATTGTAGCTCGTGGTGATTGGTGTAAGGAAACCCCTAGCTTGTCCAAACGAAACAGCAGTTACGTCAAACACTAAAAGGTTTTCTAGGTGAAACACTTACAGGTTTTCCACAAGCGTCACAGCAGCTAAGTTGGGAAACAACTGTTTGTTTTAAACCTCACAGCAGCTGAGCCAGACAACAACAGGTTGTCAAAGCGTCACAGCAGCTATGCTAAACACCAACATCGAGATTGACTTAGCGCCACAACAGCTAAACTGAACACCAACAGGTTGTCTAAATGTCACTGCAGCTAAGACAAAAACACCAAAGAGTCTTCTAAACCATAAGAAATCTAGGCGAATATGAACATGGTGTCAGAGCGCTACAGCAGCGCTCAGACACACCAGGCTGGTCAAACAGGAACGGGTTGCCCAAAACTCAACAGCAGCCCTGTTAGACGCCAACAGTTTCTCTAAGCGCCCCAGCAGATAAGCCAAAACACTAACAGGTTGTCTAAATAGCATAACACTAAGTTTTATATTTCAGCACTACGTCAGACATGTACGTGTTATTGGACTTCTAGGTATCAAAAAATGTATTTGCTCCTTTTGTAAAAAGACGCGTCAGGCTACGATCTATCAAAATTTAAGTGCAAATAAAGGAGGCACTAGACAAAGTTTGCTCGTAATATCTGTTCCCTCAAAAAAAAAACATTTTTTCTGACGACGCAATGGCCACTAAACCTAGTTGAACGAAGTAGCATTTTTGGTGAGCTGAGTTGACCTGTGAATTTTTATATGATATAGTTGCCACATAAGAGCATTGAATATATATTGCCTTCGCTTCCTTTCTGTTCTGAATTGCCTTCCTGTAATTACGAGAAAAACAATATTTTGTATTAAAGGTCCATTATTTCCTGTTTGAAATGATTTCAAATTAAAATCACAACTTATCTTCCCAGTATCAACTCCACGTTACTCGTGTCTTGTGATAAAATTACCATTGTCATTCAGGTGATAACAGGTGCATCATCAAAATTAAATAAGCAATCGCTGATTTTTAAATTTATTTCCCATGGACTTCAAATTGAGTTATTTCAAAATTAATCATGCAACTTATTTATGTTGGACGAATAAATTATCAACCAAGATAACTTAATTTTAGTCGCATACATGCACTGTGATTCATACGATTATTTCTATCCCACACCTTGTTCTGGTGCACTAGTTCAAGAATATGAAAATATACAAACCTTGCCCTGGTTGTTGACACTGTTAAGAAAATACGCGCACTGTAGCCGGTTCACGTCGAAGGAGATAAATAGTTTGAACTATTATCTTGGGGCTGCGGCTCAAATCAAAGACGCGTTTGACGGCTAGGGCCATCTTTACTGCGCACGCTGCGTTTGGCTGCTCCGGTCATCTCTGCTGCAGATGCGTTTGACTGCTCCGGTCATCACTGCTGAAGAAGCATGTGACTGATGAAACCGTCTCCACTGCGTCAGCTGGGTATGGCGGCTAATGACATTTCTACTGCGCAGCTGCGTTTGGCTGCGAAGGCCATCTCCACAGCGCAATCACATGAAATGTGCATAGCCCATTTATGTTATTGCAAAAAATAATGGAAGTTACGCCAGCTAATTTGAGCCCCACGTTTAATCGTAATTTATACTGTATCATTTCAATATATCAAACATTTTCTAAAATATATACATTATTACGACTATGTATTCTCATATAAGTGACTAATTTTCTCCAAATAAAGAATCAGTATGTATTCGGTTACTGAATTCATCATCTTACGGACAATAGAAATCGCGCTGCTTAGTAGCAGCTGATGTATTCCGTCACAGTAACGGACAATCACGCATCACGCTACTTAATAGCAGCTGATGTATTCCGTCACAGTAACGGACAATCACGCATCACGCTACTTAATAGCAGCTGATGTATTCCGTCACAGTAACGAATAATCACGCATCGCGCTGCTTAATAGCAGCTGATGTATTCCATCAGAGTAACGGACAATCACACATCGCGCTGCTTAATAGCAGCTGATGTATTCCGTCACAGTAACGGACAATCACGCATCGTGCTGCTTTATAGCAGCTGATGTATTCCGTCACAGTAACGGACAATCACGCATCGCGCTACTTAATAACAGCTGATGTATTCTGTCACAGTATCGGACAATCACACATCGCGCTGCTTAATAGCAGCTGATGTATTCCATCACAGTAACGGACAATCACGCATTGCGCTGCTTATCAACGGCTGATTAACACCTAAATATAATTCTGCGTTAATCGGACAAAAGGATGTACACATCAATTGCCAAAAGCCTGCCTGGGTTGGGTAAACTTAAGAACTTGATCATCCTGACTCACAGAGTTTCGAGTAAGCAACGTGGCGCTTTATGAATTGATTATTTTGTGTTCATTTATGTATAAAGTATCTTTGATCTGTTAATAGGCGAATAGCAACGTCCTCTTCCGTTCCAGCGTTATGTTCCGTAGGCAGATCAACCCAATATGCTCCGTACACAGCTTTCCCATTATGCTCCGTACGACAGATTAACCAATTATGTGCCGTACATAACCTACCCCTGTATGCCCCGTCGAGAGCCCAACCCATTTTGAGCCGTACACAGCCTATCCCATTATGCTCGGTACGGTAACCTAACCCATTCTGCTCCGTACGGCAGCCTAACCCATTATGCTAGGTATAAACCTATCCCAGTATGCTTCGTAGACAGACCAACCCATATGGCGCCGTACACAGCCCAACACATTCTGCGCCATACACAGCTCAACCCATTACGCTCTGTGCACATCCTTCCCCTCCCATTGTGCTCCGTACCCAGCCTAGCTAGACCTGTATGCTCCCTACACAGCTCACCTCATGCTGCCCTGCCCTCCTACACACCCTCCCCGAGTATGCTTCGTACACAGCCCATCCCATTATACTCAGTTTACAGCCCACCCCATTGATATACTCCGTATACAGCTTACACTGTAATGCTCCGTACACATCCTTCCCTCAGTGCTCCGTACATAGGCTACCTTATAATGCTTTCTTTCACACCCTTCCTCATAAAACAGCCTACACCATAATGCTCAGTCCACAACTTACCATATGGTGATCCGTACACAACCGTCACACGATTCTTCGATCTCAGCCTTTCCCATCATGTTCTTTTGACAGCCTCCTAGTAATAAAAATGATAATTATTAATAGGATCTTTATTGCGGCACTCGATGGTACATTAATGGTTACAACAAAAAACAAGTTCAACATAAAACATTCCTACCAATACATCAGAAACATTGTCAAAAAAAGCACACGTGAAAACAGATCAAAGTTGAAATACACGCCAATATTTTAGAGACTAAGTTTGAGAGAACGAGCCTAAGATACTTTTAACGTCATTTGCCCCCATCAGTATGTATACAAACAACAATGCTGGAGAGGTTTAGTATAGAGCCACCTATCATTGAACATACTCGGGTCGCATTTCAACATGACAGCCACCCGCATATATTGGCCCACAACCTAGATATGCATTTAGGAGTCCAACATTATTCCTATTAAAGTCGGGATATTCCTGCACAAACAATATTGTGTCCCATCTTTCGTTAAGTGGGGATAGTTCGTACACCTAACTGTTACATATTGCCTTCAGGAAAGGATTATTCGAGTATTAATTTCGTTCCTGGAGGCTGTATGCACTTTTTCTTGCTTGTACTTTCAGGCAATCGACATCATATTTTACAATTCTTAGGCTAGCACTCGTTCTTCTTGGGAAACCCACCAATGTCCTGAATTTGTCATTGTATGCTACGTGCAGTTTGTTCATAGTACCCCTAGTATATTTACACTACAATGAGTTACAATTTGTTGAATAACAGTACGTTTTAAAAAGCTGCAGCTTAACATCCGTTGTACAAAAGTTGAATTTTCTTATCAGTTGGTTGCCAACCGCATTCACCTTCCAGTGCTGTTTGTAGATATCGTCCTTATCACACCGGTTATTTGTTATTAAATGTCCCAAGTAGGGGAAACTGTCCACGTATCCTAGCGGGGTCCCGCTACGTACACCATCCGTTCTGTACTGGAACTTTTTGTTAGATGATTTCACTAGCATACGCACTGATTTACTAGTATTGTATTCGATGTCTAGTTTCGCGGCTATGTACCACATATATTTATCATCGTCCGAAGAGCATCGACATGTTGGACCAGAAGGACCATGTCGTCTGCATAGCTAATCGCGTTATCACAACAGCCGTCAATGTGACACCCATCACATGTAAGCTGTCTACATATACACTGAAAAGGAGAGGCGAAAGTAGTCCTCCTTGCATAATCCCGTTAGTTGCTCGAAACGGGTTTGACATTGAGCTTCTCCATCTTGTTACACATTCGTGCTGCTGGTACCAAAACTTTAGTAGCTTAACAAGGTAAATTGGCGCCAATTTTTCAATAAGTTTTTTTAACAGTGTCCAATAATTTACACGATCAAATGCTTGTTTTACCATCCAAAATACAAAGGTACATAGAAGACCCTCCACTGACAAAGTAATTTATCGTCTGCTTTAATGTGAAGATAGCAATTTCAGTACCATGCTGAGGTTGAACCCTAATTAGTCGGGCGTTGTTCTCAAACATTCGCCAAACCTGTTCTGAATGACTATTTCTAGTAGCTTTGATGAAGCAGTAGCAATTGATATTGGTCGGTAGTTTATCGGTCGCACATTTGGCCTTCGATTTTATGATAGGTTTTACGACAACATCTATTCGTAACTTAGGAAGGTAATAATGCTTAGGGTAGCTAGTGAAGAAAATAGAAATGACATGAAGAAGTTGAACAAGACACTACTTGAATACTCCCTCAGTCACATCATCCTTTCCCACAGCTTTGCCATTTTCATAATTTCTTGTCTGTGGTCCTAAGTTCCTACATATAAACTTTGCGATCATCACTACTCCGATTGAGGGACTCATTAACAGAAAATGAATCAGTGTCGTTGTTGATACTGTCAATGATACCATCAAAATGGTCGCGTCACACATCAGCAATATTTATCTTCTCTGTTATGTCATTAACAGATCGAGAAACAAAGCTATATATCGGTTTTAGATTTTTCCTTTCTTCTGAGAAATCAATTCTCCGCCCACTAACACGCAAATCATCCTCGTGTTTCTTACAGTAACGCAATACATACTTGCAGACAATATTCGATCTATTCTTCTCATTGCATAATAGGTCTGCTCGGGTTTGACCAGCATCACGCTATTGAACCTAGTCTGTTTTGCTTGCTTCGTGTAAGTCAGACGCATGTCTGTACCACCCTGTCGTCCTATGCCTTCTCCTTGGTGTTCGCTCTTCATACGCTGCCTTGCCAGCCATATGAGCTACACCACATATACACTCGTAAAGCTCGTCTTACTTGTCTCTGTCAGCTGCCCCATGAATCCGAAGCACCTCTGGTGGCAAGCTCTCGAGCTGATTGATAAGTACTGAACATAATACTTTAGTCTTAGCTACATCATTGAATTGCTAGTTAACGGACTGTGCGACTGTATACCCCCTAACCATTACAGGGAGCGTATGTAATGAGAGCTCTCCATGGTGCGGCAACTGATCTGACAGGCGAGTAATCCCCTACAATCACTCGAGTAATATTGTTGGCTATTGCTGGGGTAAGGGCTAATTGATCTAACCATTTTTATGTTCTCTCGTTGTGATTAACATGAGTATGTGTATCCCGGGGGAACAGTGACACATCCACAAAGTCTAGTTCATTATCTGCCAGGAGTATCTGCCCCTCATTAAATGTGCGGCTGCCTGGGAGGCAATTAAAATCCCCCATTACACAAACATGATCATGTCTTGATCCTCGAATGTTGCTTTTACCTTCCCAATATACACATTTACTAATTCTACATCATGTTGAGCTGCATAAATCATATACACATTTTTAAATGGAATAGACATCCCCTCTACATTCAGATATTACCAATGTATCCTATCATCATCGCACTGCTATTTTTTACAAATGGCCTCACTCTATTAAGCCACAGGAAAGTTAGTTCACCAAACGGGCGTCTTCTGCTTATCTTCTCCTCTTAATTGGTTGAAAATATGGAGAAAAAATGGACGCTGCCATTTCTAGATCTGGAGCTCGTGCTTGAACAGCCACATCTCCTGCAGTGCACATGTCATTATTTGTACATAGCGGTTTTACAACGCTTTCTGCACTGTTAAACCCATTACAGTTAAAAGTGACCAGACGGAGATTTTATCGAGGATTTTGCATTTGATGTGATGAAAATCGTTTCCCTGATTTCATTTGCAAGGCTCCAAGCTTTTTTTGCTCTAGTAGAACTCCCGGACATGGGCGCTTGCAGGCCACATATCCGATGATTTGAGGCGCTTAACTTCCAGGTAGCTTGCACTGACTCTGAAGGCACCAAACTTGCCACACGATTGAGCTTCTCTACTGTGTAGCTGTCATCTCCGGTTAGTCTCTTTATCTCACTCAAAATTTGTTCACGAGTGATGTACCTATAGATGGACACATATATGCTGCTTCGTTGCAAAGGGAAGATACTTTCTGATGTCATTCGACCTGTTCTAACGATGTATTAAATTTTTTATACGGTAGACTTCCTGGTATTTCCCGCCTTCCAAGTCAGTTCAGTTACCGATGCAATTAGCAAGACACTCCGATTACGTCATGTTCACGTGGTACAGGCGATTTGACCCCCATCCCTTGCTTATCAGCTGTCTTTGTTGAGTGAGGCTCCTCTGTTGGGTCGGTGCTCTTGTGTAGTTCTGTGTCTACCCCAAGCAGCCAAATGGCCGCATCGAACCGTTTGGTGGTGGTGTGAGTTCCAGTGGTGGGAGGCTTTGTTGGCTTTGGGGGTTGGGTGATATGAGGCTCAATGGTGGGAGGTGGTGTGGTGACACTTTGAGTTGGAGGTGGTGAGGTGAGAGGTTCAGTGGGAGGGGGTGGGGTGACAGATTGAGTGATGCTGAGTTCTGTCTGGAGTTTGCCTAAAAGTAGCTTTGCTCGAATTTAATGTTAGGCAGTACGATGTTGGAATGAAACCTGTTCTATTAAAAACACTTCCTTGTTGCTTCTTCGTCGTCGTTTGTTCGTTTCGAATAATTGCCCTCCTGTAGGCAATGGACACTACTGCTTGAAGTCGAGTGACGGTTTCCTTGGCGGCTCTTATATCTTCTCTCAATGACGAGATATCTTCTTGCATCCCCATTTTCTCTCATCTTGCGCACTGCCTGTTCAAGCAGTCCCCCAAGTTTGTCCAAACGTTTTTCAATTGTGATGCAGTTGGACTTTGTCTTGCTATTTACTTTCCTCGCATCACCTTCTAGGATCATTCAACTCACATCAGATCTTGGTAGAAAAGAATGCAAGTTCGGGAGGTTGTAGGTTTACATCACCATTTAAGTATTGTCTATTAAGTTATAGGCTGCCTTTGGGTTGCCATCAATTGTGGCGACATCATCTGTTTTGCGCACAGCTATTGTTTCTTTTGCAATTCCATGCATCTTGTTTAACGCCGTTTTCCGCTCACCCGCCTTGCAGACATCGATCAGAGGTTTTGATGGTCATTTTCCTGTCTTGCGTAACTGGACTTGCGACCAACCACAATTCAAGACTCAGCAACATATCAGCATTTCCCTCATCCTTGCGCGTGATCGGAGCGAATCTACTAGGGGAGCTTTCATTTTTGCTGGAGTTGGTGTTACTCGTTTCTCCACCAACGCCGGCCGAGCCGTTCTTATCCCATTCTTCGGCCTCTGAGCCATTTCTGTTAGGATTCCCGTCTGCCTCAGGTCCAACACCGTTGGTCAGGTCAGACATAGCTTACACACGATACAGGAGCCCACAAAATTCGATGCTCACGCAACAAGTTCCAGTGAAGACTCTTTAACCTTCCTCTACCTAAAACCTCTCATAATACACGGAGTACTAAAATGGGGTCATATTTGACCCCAATCGTATTTTTGTATTTTAACCATGTTATTAAGGTTCTGCATAGAATGAATGAATAAAAACTATATTCTAGAGACTTTAAAGCTTTATTTTCAAATATTCATCAACTAAAATCCATATTTATGGAAAGAAAAACAAAATTTAATAAAAGAAAAACTGATGGGTGCAAATAATTAAACATTACAGTTTACACAATTTGTTACATTGGATTCTGTATGATCAGGGCAAATGAATGCAGAGCACAACGAACATTTAACACTATATTTGGTGTCTTTCGTCCTTGGGCAGAATGCACAGCGACTTCTTTTCCCTTTTCCTAAATTAGCTGCTATTGGTGGTGGAACCTGTTGTGGTAGAGGGCCTATAACTGATGCCATAGCTGCTTGAACTGACAATGGTATTCCTGTTCTTGG
>SDVV010020011.1:0-13410 GCA_016164225.1 Gammarus roeselii
GTAACAGCCGCAACTATTAGAATTACATGTGCCTACAGTGCAACGGCAGCAGCGACTCAAATTGTCGGCCATCGCAAAGGAGGCGGCGTAATTTAGCAGAGGAATTTACCATCTACGAGAGACTCGGATTCTTTAAGACCAAGCAAAAACAACCTATTCCAATAAAAACACGTTACTGAGAAAGGTTTAAACTAGATTTCCTTATAATTGATCACCTTCGGTCAGAAATCTAAAGACTGGTTCAATACTTTTTCGAAAAAAATACTACACGACAATTCTATGATGGGCTAGGAAATTTTATGAGATTATACTAACATGTGCTAGTGAGGAGAATGGAAATTAGTACTTGGCCCTCAAAAACGCTATAAGTCATTGATCTGACAGTTGCATTTAGCTGAACGATTTGCTCCTGTCACAATTCATCAGTTAATGAATCACACGCATTACCGAGGGGAAGCATCAAAGCTAAGACACATTGCCCCTTTTTTGCACCAGAGGAGTTCAGAGGTCTTCGTTCAGCCATAATGGGGTCGGCAACACATTAGAAAAGAGCGCTGGGGCAATGTGTATTGTGCAGAGCTTCCAAAGATTTATAGCCAGCCTAAATGAAGAGTGTGTTGATCGTGTTTACTCTTTAATGTCCTTATTCTATCTAAAGACCCTTCTGTTTGGTTTTTAATCTTAATTTGACATGAATCATTTATTTGTGGACCTGGTGTTAGAATGATTTTAAACAAAGCAAAAGTGTTTTAAAAATACGAAATTTGTCACCAGTATACAAACAGAGCGGCCGACGGCCTCACTAAGGCAGCATTGATCACAAATCCTGATGTATTATTTCAACACATAATGAGGGAGAAGTTTAGACAGGGCTTGTTTTTGGCGCAAATAATCACGAGGCTTCGTAATTACACTTCTCCAGTTAACCAGTAAATATAATGTAAACGGATCTGCTTCGTTTCTACATGCAAGGTGTAAATCTTCTTTCGTTCGTTGGTTGTCAGCAGACTTTTAAGTCGTTAACTCTTTCTAAATCTTTGTTTCACAAAGAGAATACTCTACATATCTCAACCCATGGGCAAGAAAATGTCTTAATGTTTTTAGCCGTTGCAATGTTGTCGCTTGTTCCAAAGTGATGAGGAAAGTAAAGGCGTACAAGAAAATACCCAACTGATAATAATGCGAAATAAATGAGGAAATTTGTTCATTGAAAACAAGCAAACACATTTTCCATGTAATATTGCCAGTCGTACGTATTGGCAGTCATAAGGAGTGCAATGCAGAGGTATTCCAGTCATGAGGAATGCAGTGCAGATGTAGTGTGCACGGAAGGACGTCGATATTCTGGCACCCTCCCCAGAACAACAGCTTCATACCTAACTCTGCTATAGGCGGCTGGTTTGGTATTCCAGGGGCCAGTAGTGGAAGTTGGAGGCCCCAGCATGCAGCGGAGTTTCAATAAAGCTGTGTGAATTTGGAGCGCCAGAGGAGAAGATAAATGGGAATAATTTTCACAGGCAAAAGAGAAGGTCATCTGCACTAACGATGGCAATGATGAGGGAGTTGAAGTGCCCTCGCTTCATGAATGGTCCCGTGCGTTCCATCGTGGGTGTGCGAGGCTGCCTTGGACACAACGCAATAAGCTCTTCGCCCGATAAAAAGCAAAATGCGTTCCATAACAAATCTCTTCATCGATTGGTCTTTCTGAAACGATCTGTCATGAATGAGTCGTCAACCGAAACCCCTTCCATACGGCGTACGAGCGACATGCTGTATTTCAGTTGTTCAGGAGTAAAATGGAGGGGGTTTGTTTTGGGATGTTCATTGGGAAAGAAATAATGCTTGATTCGCGAGAGAACTCTGAGCTACTGCAACACGGATGAAGCAGGTGATGTAAAATAAATATTCATCTCGGGAGACAACTCTCCTCACAGCCCACTCTTGTGAACTGATTCCTCAAGTAGGGCGGGAAAATACGAAAATCTGGTTCGGGGTTTGAAGATCGACCTGTTTTACGATCAATTATCCAAGCCCGTCTGTCTTGTCTTGTAACCTGGAACCACATCAAATTCAAAATGAAAGTCTGGACAGCTGGTTCGACTTTTGGGCAGTCTGTAATGGCATTCCCTCCACAGAGGATATACTGTTGGATGATAGGTTGTTGGATGACCAATACACATATCGTGCACATTCATTTATTACACGAGATGAAATAAAAATGATAACTAAAAAGATGTTTAGTTTTGCCTGTTGGATGCAATGTAATTATTATCTTTATCTCAGAATGTGTGACTATTGTTAAGCCTATCAATGCGCCGAGCAGGTTGCGTGAGATACCCACAGGGGAAATGCGTTTATTTTAATATCAGTGACATTTGCTGGATTGAGGTAGTTATGAGGCAGCGTGCAATCAATATATTACCCTTTATATTGACCTCCACAGACAAAAACTAAGAACAATGATGCAGGACCGGCATCCTACGGCACTCACAAATGGCACTGTTTTTTGGGCTAAAGGGACTCGTGCACAGTAGTCACATAAGGACTAGCATCATACAAAACAAATAGGTACATGCGTAGCTGTCTCGCATGAATAACAGTATTTAATCACATCCATTCGAACACGGGTTTGGCTCAAGCAAGCTGCTTGAATAAGATTGTTAGCAGCCTGATAACACCCTTATAGACATTTGGAATGTACTGCAGCCATCATGAAAATAACGATGAGTAAAAAAAGAAATGAAGCAAGGTTCCGTTTTAATTTCAAAAAATGTTTACTCAACGGCCTGTTCAGTAACTCGACTTAAAGGGGAACCATTGTGCAATTATGTATCTAAATGGCATGTTGATTTGTTCGATCAATATATGTTATGTGTACCCTCTACTAATGGGAGTAAGAGAGCCACAACTAACCTAAAAAACTTGTGCACCTCATATACATCTATAGGTCTATTTGAGGTGCACCATCTTTTCAGACAGTGGCAGCTCCAATTCCCGGACTGGCAGTTGGTCAATGTTTTCCCCACGGTCATTTTTCATTTAAGTGGGCTACAAAACAATTTTTCAACTGTAGCAGCAGCTGGATTAGCCTCTGCGACTCCTTCTCGTGTGCCCCATTGAACTGAAGACTACACATCTTTATACCGTACTACTCTGCAACCGTGATACAGCGAATCAGTTTGTTGTTCAGGAAATTCTAGAAATGCTTCGCAATCAAGAAAAAATCCATGACGTCATCTCGATCGCACATAAAGTGAATTAAGTCATGTAACTTCTCATCAGTTCAATGACACTCTGAACTACGTCTGTAACTCCATTCTTTAATTCCTGCCCTCGTTTGGAGCTTGGTCAGTCCTAATGAATCCTTTCACGTGGTAGCAGCATCACCTGACGTATCAATTCGAAGCAAAAACTTATAAGGAAATCTACACTTTGTTAGGAAATTACACCTTGGCTATCAATCGCGACGGAAAATATTAGTGCTTCCTTGCGATTTGATTTCCAAAATACTAAATACTATATTTGACGGGATGTTATTGAAATGACAAATATAACCTTCAATAAAATTGAATTACGTAAACTTGTGCTCGCCCACATGCAGAGTATAAGTCACCTCCAGATTCAACCTGCAGCACTCAGGGGGCGCTGCGAATCGATTAAATTCTCCTTGTGCCTAAGCGGTTTGGTGTAGTTTAGTGTCTCTGGTTCACTTGCATCGTATATTTAATTATTTAAACAGGCGTCCGGTCCGTATTTTTGATCAGGCACCATTTTTTTATAGAAACTTTGTTAGCGGATCTCGGAGAAATCCAGCAGCCAGACTTGGTCCTAAATTTTTAATACGTATTGAATTAATTAAAGTACTTGCGGTTTGAAGCACCTATGAAGTTTGCGCCTTGGCGCCAATGCGAGTAATTCAAGTTGAAACGAACACTTCTAATTCCGCTAAATGAACTTTTCTGTTCGAAAGCCCAAAAAATAAATTTGAACGAGCGATGCGAAATGCAACGATGATACCTTCGGCTACAAAAATATTATATGTATGGACAGTGAATTCATCATTGGAATACGAGTCCAGCATTTTACCCACTGAGCCATTCAGCACAACTAAAGTTGTGAACTTTTGTTGTGCTGGATGGCTCAGTGATGAATTCACTGTCCATAAACATAAGTATCCCAACGTTATTGTTGGTATATTCTCTCTAAAAATAATATATAACTTTGACCGAGGGTAGTAGCCCCAACAAACTAACCAAGTTTCATCGGATTCGATCCATCAGCTCGGGAGCAGTTCATGAACCCACAAACAAACAGACAAACAGACCTGCAGGCACACAGACGAACAGATGAACGAACAATCAGACAAACAGACGTGTGGGCATTACATTGTATAATGTAGAACCGTAATGACCACCAAGAGATCTAACTCTTCTATCCGTCTGAACCGATAATCCCATCCCTGAATTCGAACCTGCCATTTGAACTAATGACCCCATCCATACACTCACACAAGCCAAGATCCAGCGGTCAATCTCTTCTAACCATCTGAACCAATGACCTCATCCCAACACTGCACTAGCTCCCACCCAGAGCTTTATCTCCTCCAACCGTCTGAACCAAAAACACCATCCAAACAATCTTACCTGCCCCCACCAAGAGATCTATCGCTTCCAACCATCTGAACCAAAGACCCTATCCCAAAACTCGCACCTGCCCACCCAGAGCTCTGTCTCTTCCAACCATTTGAACCAATGACTACATCCCATCACACACACCTGCACCAACACAGAGCTCTATCTCCTCCTACCGTGTGAAAAAATACCCTATTCCATCACTCGGACCTGTTCCCTCCCAGATCTCTATCTCCTCCAGTCATCAGAATCAATGACCCCATCCCAGTACTCGCACCTGCCCCACCCAGAATTCCATCTCGTCCTATTTCAAAACTCGCACTTGTCCCCTCCCAGAGCTCTGTCTCCTCCAATTGTCTGAAACAAAGACCTCATCGTAACACTCGTAGCCTACCCACCCAGAGCTCTGCCTCCTCCAGCCATCGGAACCAAAGACCCCCTCCTATCACTCGCACCCGCACCCACTCAGAGCTTAACCTTCTCCAACCGTCTGAACCAAAGACCTCATCCCAACACTTGCACTGGCCCCCGCCCAGAGGAGCTCAATCTCCTCCAATCGTTTAACTCAATGACCTCATCGCACCACTGTCACGTGCCACCACCCGCAGCTCTATCTCCTCCAACCAGCTGAACTAATGACCCCAACCCGACACCCAAACTAACCCCCATCCAGCGCTATATCTCCTCCAACCTTTTGAACCAACGACCTCATCACAACACTCACTCCTGCCTCTCCTTTCCATTAGAACACTATCTTCTCCATTCACCTGAACCAACTACCCTTCCCAACACTCGCGCTTATCCAGGTCTCTATCGGGCCGCAAACCTCTACGGGAATGCGGACTCTGGCTGCATTAGCAGGATTGCGTGTTTTGCAATTTCTCCACTCAGGTGAGGGCTACATAACTCGCACCAAAAATCCCGGTCCAGTTCAGGAGCAGTGGCACCTTTTTTGAGGGCATGACCCCCCCCACCCCCACTTCTATGGAATCGACGCACTCCCTGCAATAATAAATCGTGCATATGTTTCCCTTTCAGGCACGAACGAATCAAATGGACGGGGCCAATTTTGAGATTGCTTGATGCTTCTGCAAGGTCTGGCCTGGAGAGGAAGCGCCCTTAGAGATATGAGTTTCCATGAAGTAGTGCGATACATTTTAGTAGCGTCCCCCTTTAGCGCCACAGTCCGAACTTTATTTTTCAGAATTTATTTTTACCTAAAATGAGTTGAATTCAAGTAACGTTTCTCTAAACAGGAGATTGCTATTGCACCCCATTCTCTGCGAAACTCTCCTATTTGTTGTGAATCTAACTTCTTGTTAAATGCAATACAATTTGAATCCAATTGCAATTCGTTTACCGAAAAAAAATGGAGGGCAGGAGCGGAGCGTGCCAAAACTTTCATCAATAGGCATGGCATGGTGCCAAGACGAGTTCGTGAGCTCAAGTAAACACCGAGATGGGTTTGTGCGATGAGCGAATCCCATCAGGAGTGTCTGATTTCAGGTTTATGTTCTCATTAAAACTCTGCGTGAGGCCTATGAAAGATTTCTGGCAGAAGTTCCTGTATTTACCAAAACTTTGCTCCGCTACTTAGAAAGAGTTCAAGCTGGAGTACACGACGTCAAGTGTATTCAACAAAACTCTGCTCGGGGAAATGAACAATACTTGCCAACACTCTATTCGAGAGCTATGGACGAGTACGAGAATAAATCCCAGATTTCGCGCCTACTCACCAATAATTTGCTCGATTGCTATAGGCGAGTATCAGCGGAAGTTCCCGATCTCAAGGGTACTCACCCAGACTTTGCTCGAGTGCTATGGACGAGTACCAGCAAGAGTCCCTGATCTCGATGCCGAGGGTTATGTTGGGCAGGAGTTTATCGTTTCTGTTGATCTGATCGACGGCCAGGAAGGCTGCCTCCACGCGTTGGATGCCGTACTGCTCGCGGATCTGGAGAGAGATAACGATACCAATCAGAGATGGTGTGTGATGAGATATTTGCGGGAATGCATTACTGCACTATTTTATGTGGACACAACGAGGCAAATTTCAAATCCATGCAAAGCGAGCGTCTACTCAGTCTACTCAGTTCAATAGTCAGGTTTAAATCGAGCAATACAAAGTTGTTGCTGTGGATTAATCCTTATCTCTTTCAAACAAAAGTATATCCTGTTTAGATCAAAGCGAGCAATGCAACGTCAGGGCAAAGTATTAATCACAATCTTTATTCATTTTAAGTATAACTTGTTTATTAATTGGTGATACTCGTGCAGGGCACGCAAGGTAGGTACCTGGGAGAGATCACTATATTTCTCAAGCCAAAATATAACCTAATAATAATCGGTTCGATGCAAGGTTGGCGCCGTGAATAAATCCCTACATTTCTCAAACAAACGTGCATCCTGTTTAGTAACCTGAGCAAAGCGAGCAATACAATGATGGTGCAATACAAGATTATATGGTTGAAGGAGCCATTCAGGGCTGGTGCAAGGGATCAATCCCTGTCTTTCTTAAACGAAAGTCTACCCTGTTCAGTAGTCAGGGTAAATCGAGCAATAAAGAGTTTGCGTGAATGGTTAATCCCAATCTTTCATAAACAAGTGTATCCTGTTGAATAATCATTGCAAGACGAGCTATATATACATCGTTGATGTCGTGGATATATGATCAGGTGAAGCGAACTATAAAAAGTTTGTGTCGGGAATGATTTATCTCTTCCTATATGCAAAAGTGTATACGGTTGAATAATCAAGTGGAAACGGGGAAAATAAAATTATTTTCGTAGAGTGATCCCAATCTCTCGTAAAAAAAGTGTATCGTTTTGATAATCGGGGCAAAACAGGTCATAAAAATTGGCGCTGTGGAATAATCCTCGTCGTTCTGTCTAAACAGAAGCGTATCCTGTTCATTAATCAGGGTGAATCGAGCAATGCAAGGCTGGTGCCGTGGATTAATCTCTTAATAATCAGGGTGAATCGAGCAATGCAAGGCTGGTGCCGTGGATTAATCTCTTTATAATCAGGGTGAATCGAGCAATGCAAGGCTGGTGACGCGGATTAATCTCTATCTTTCTCAAATAAAAGTGTAATCCTGTTTAATAATCAGGAAGAAGCAATCAAAATAAGGACTTTGTTGGGGATTAATCAATACCTCTCTTGAACAGAAGCGTATCCTGTTTGATAATCAGGACAAAGCAAACGATACAAGTTTATCACCGCGGATTAATCCATATCTTCAATGGAGATAAATGTCTATTCTGTTTAATAATCAAGCGAAATGAACAATACAAGGTTGGTGCCGTGGATTAACCCCCAATATTTCTTAAACAAAAGTGTATCCTGTTTTATAGTCAAGGACGAGTGAGCAATACAAATTTGGTGCAAGAGATCGATCTCTATCTTTCCTAAATAAAAGTGTATCCTGTAAAATCGTAGACGTGCAGATCAAACCGCTTTTAATTTTGGGTAAATTGGATGATTTATTTTTGGAGGCAAGTCAAACAATTTTTTAACGATGAAAGTTAGAAGTTGTTTTGCGGTTCATTGAATTTTATATCTTCATCTTTCTCCTATCCCGTTGTATTTATATTCGTCAGGAAAAATTAAACCTAGAGTATTTTTCGGAAGGAATTCGTCTCAACGTAAGTACGAACAAGAGGCCCAGTTGTCCAGTGGCTGCTGCATCCCGTCGTGTTTTCTTTCCGTGAGTGCGACGATTCTTCTATTTCACCCTCTCCGTATGAAGGGACTAGCAGCAATGGTGGGGATCATAGTGTCGGAGGAATTATGGGGGCATCGCACGGCTGACCCGAGGGTCTGGGGATCTAAGGCTTGCCTGGATCCCAGGATGGTCGAAAACGCAACGGTCGGAGATGCAATGTAGAGGCCCAGTACATTTTTTTCTGCCGCGACACGGACAGCAATTGCCGCGTTCCGGACACTCAGAGCACCTTCAATAGCACTTCATCAAAAGCATCCATCCACAGGGGTGGTTTTTGTAGCGGTGACAAAACCGCTAGTGAAGCTGATATTTCCGACGGATAGTTTTCATGTAACTTGGCTGTTGAGGATGGAATAATCATCACCGGGTTCTGTACTCACAATGTTTATCAAATCAAGCTTTGCGTTTCTTGACAGTAGTTCAAGGGCCGGGTGGAAATTCATTAAAATAACAGTTCTGTGCAAATATTGAGGTGCACATGTACCTGGGTTTATATTTGGTTTATACAAAACAATGTATTTTTTTATTTAAATAAATGTTTTCATTGCTATTTACCAAGTTTGTGAAGAGAAGCAGATTCACGATGGCTCCTAAATGAACTCACGTTAGTGGACTAAAGCCCAATAGGCCCTTTCCTTGATTTACTGTTATCGAATATAATTGAAACAATTTGAAACACTTTATTGCTACATCTGTTTGCATTTTTAATATTACAAATGAACATCAACTGGTCAGAATATAAATCTGATTAAATGTTTAGTAGTATTATGAATAGAGTCTATGCACGAATACATTGGAGGCCCGGAGAAACAAAATGCTTCTAGAGCAACATAACTAGGCCTAAGCCTATTCTAACAATGACCTAACATAACGAAGCATATCCTGAAAATACAGCGATAAACACTGCTAAAAACATACAATTTGATACGCACGAAATATGACAAGAAATAGTTACAGGTAACTATTGATATTGTGAGTCAATAAAGTTCTCAAGTTTGGATTTAAATGTAAATAATACAGTTGAACTTTTGCTAATATTTGGAATGCAGTTCCCCAATTTGACACCTTTATAAATAATGGAAAAATTTTGATTTAGCTATTTTAAAACCGTGCTATATCGTATGATTCTTGATTTGTGTAGAGTGTTAATAAATGTACATCAGACTAATGCAGCAGCTGTTCGAGGAGATATTTATCAGGATCAAGATGACTTGGTTCATTTATATCAACTAGCATTTGTGAACTATAAAGAACCTCAATTGTAAGGATATTCAACAATTGGAAATAAACACCAGTGTACCCTGTAAACGAAAGGTTATTAATAAACACCAGTGTGACCTGTGAACGAAAGGGTATTAATAAACACCAGTGTGACCTGTAAACGAAAGGTTATTAATAAACACCAGTGTGACCTGTAAACGAACGGTTATTGCTAGCACTGCATGCTTTCTTCTGCAAGACTGCTATTTCATCTGTTAAATTTGGATGGCTTACAACCCAAGCTTCAATTCCATAGTAGGTATAGTGTCGAACAAGTGAAAGATTAATAATTTAAAGAAATTTTGCCTGGATAATTTATTTTATTTTATTCATGAAACCAACGGATTAGCTAAATTTAGTTGGAATATAATGTACGTGATATTTAAATGTAAGACGACGGTGTAGATGCATGACAATAAACGTAATGTAATCCACTTTAATAGAATTGGCGTTTCCAATCGTTAACAGAGGAATATCGATGTTACGTTTGTTTGAGGATGTAACAAAGTTGGTTTATCAACATCCATGAACATATTATTTATTTTGAGCCAACTATTATTAGATTATAATTCCTTGTCGATCTTTATCTCGACTTCCACGTCCGTTTCCGCAAATGAGGCTGGCAAGGTACTATGATCGGCAAATAAGATACCCTTGACCAGATTGGAGGAATTTAGTAAAAGATTCATGAAACTAGACACAAGAGAGACCCTACAATTGAACCTTGAAAGCCGATGTGACTTATTTTGAGAGGATTGGATTTACTGATTTTTTTATTCCTGTATGTTGATGTCGATAGCAAAGGTACGATCGCACCCGATTCGACGGCGATCCATTTACTGCACAGAAGCGAAAGTCAAAGAGCATGGTCAACGCTATCAACTGCGCTTCGAAAGTCTAATGAAACTGATAGTGCAATTTGGTCTGAATCTAAGATTTGAACGAAACATACGTTGGTCTGATATTGTTTGCACTGTAAATGTTTTACTCCGAAACCCATATTGACCACGATAAAAATTATCGCGTTTCTCTAAATATTCATAGATTGTCTATATGCTATGTTTTCCTAGTACCTTACTAATCATTGGAAATATTGAAATTGGTCTTAAATTACTGATATCCCCAACTTAAATTTTTGGAAATGAGGATGACTCGCTCAATTTCAAATGATTGAGGAGATATATATCGCATTCGAATGATATCTTTAGTATCGATGCTAAAACAGAAGACACAATAACACATACCCTGTTAGTAACTTTAACAGGTACCGAGTATATATCACACCTCTTGTTTCTGAGATTTGATAAAATTCTCGACATGTAGTGGTGGTGCAGCTTCAAGAAAGAACGAATAAGGGACATCACCTCGTCTGTGATGTGATGGATCAGAAGAAGCTGAGTTACAAGATTCAACAACTTTCGTTCCAATATTAACAGAAAACTCGAACATTCGTTGGCAATATCAGCATTATTTTTGTATCGAGTGTCAATGGCGCAATAACAATAATAATGTTTTGCCATTTGAGCCTGCTGGGGGGATAATTTCATTAAGTGGATGCCACAGTGTTATTTTTAAATATTCTCAATTTATCTATGGAATATTGGTTTTCTTTAGATAATCTGATTTGATTTGTAACATTATTATTTTTACATATACTGACTCACGGGGATTTAATTTTGCCAGTATATTGTCTTATATTGTCTCTCACACTGCTTCGCTGTGAGCACATGTCATGTTCAAGCGTCTTTTTTACCATTCTATTTTACGACAAATATTCTAGTTTTTAACATGGGTGACTCATTGATCACCGAGGATCAATTGTACTACTTCAAAATGGCATTCGAGTACTCTAGTTCCACAACTACAACATATTGAACTAGAAATAACATAAGGTGAAAAGAACAAGAAAAAATCGTGTATTGACAATGTTTTCTCGCTGAAACGGAATTAATGCACTGAATTGGCATACGTAATCAAGAAAATTAACTTGATCGATTTGTACCTACAAATCCAAAATCAATTTCGAAAACATCGTACCTGAGCGTAACTGTGATGATGATACTCAAGACATTTAAAATATCACATTCTTAGATCTAACAGTTATACCACACATGTCCCTAGGATTGTATCGATAAATTGATCCGACACCGAAAGATGGATCAAATTATTCGATTCTCACAAATACCAGAAGCTCCTCTGTATGCAGGATTGATTCTCATGTGTGAGGATTGTTGTTGTTGTCGTCTATTCGGCTCGTAGCGTTTATGTTCCTGATCAGCTCATGCACTCTTGGTGGTAACAGATACATGTGTACCCGATTGCTCTCATTGCGTAACCTAATTTCATCCATCTCATTCTGTTATATGATCAGGAATTACCATGTTTTCAGTGTACTAGGGTTTCCTCATCTCTGGTTAGGTATAAAATCATCAATCAACACACCTGTATTAGTGTTTGCTCATCTCTGGTTAGGTATGGAATCATCTATCAACACAACGCTGTACTAGTGTTTCATCATCTCTGGTTAGGTATGGAATCATCTACCAACACACCACTGTACCAGTGTTTCCTCGTCTCTGGTTTGGTCTGTAATCATCTATCAACACAACAATGTACTAGTGTTTCCTCATCTCTGGTTTGGTCTGGAATCATCTATCAACACACCTCTGTACTAGCGTTTCCTCGCCTCTGGTTTGGTCTGGAATCATCTATCAACACAACTCTGTACTAGTGTTTCCTCATCTCTGGCTTGGTATGGAATCATCTATCAACACAACTCTGGACTAGTGTTTCCTCATCTTTAGTTTGGTATGGAATCATCTATCAACACAACTCTGTACGAGTGTTTCCTCGTCTCTGGTTTGGTACGGAATCATATATCAACACAAATCTGTACTAGTGTTTCCTCGTCTCTGGTTTGGTATGGAATCATCTATCAACACAACTCTGGACTAGTGTTTCCTCATCTCTGGTTTGGTATGAAATCATCTATCAACACAACTCTGTACTAGTGTTTCCTCGTCTCTGGTTTGGTCTGGAATCATCTACCTCACAACTCTGTACTAGTGTTTCCTCGCCTCTGGTTTGGTCTGGAATCACCAGGCAGTCTGCATCCGTTTCCATTCGCATTAGATGGAAATTGATGTCATTGTTTTTCCTATGCCTCTGATTTCTTTGCGATTGCCTTGCCAATTTATTAGGACCTTCGATCGTTCTAGCCAAATGAAGATCGCTGCCAACATGTCTTACGATGACATTATTCCTCGCTCATTTTATTCGCATTAGCCTAGGCAGTGGAGTGTGCCCTTACACCCTGTGATAGGGGAGGTGGGTGGCATTAGCCTATGCAGTGGAGTGTGCCCTTCTATCCTGTGATCGGGGAGGTGGGTGGCATTAGCCTATGCTGTGGAGTATGCCCTTCCATCCTGTGATCGGGGAAGTGGGTGGCATTAGCCTAGGCAGTGGAGTGTGCCCTTCCACCCTGTGATCGGGGAGGTGGGTGGTATTAGCCTAGGCAGTGGAGTGTGCCCTTCCACCCTGTGATAGGGGAGGTGGGTGGCATTAGCCTATGCAGTGGAGTGTGCCCTTCCATCCTGTGATCGGGGAGGTGGGTGGCATCAGCCAAGGCAGTGGAGTGTGCCCTTCCACCCTGTGATCGGGTAGATAGGTGGCATTAGCCTAGGCAGTGGAGTGTGCCCTTCCACCCTGTGATCGGGGAGCTGGGTGGCATTAGCCTAGGCAGTGGAGTGTGCCCTTCCACCCTGTGATCGGGGAGGTGGGTGGCATTAGCCTAGG
>SDVV010020012.1:0-13410 GCA_016164225.1 Gammarus roeselii
ACCTGTGATGGCTACTGCCCCAGCTTGGGCCTGGCTTTGTATTGATGGTTTCTACAAATTGCTTGAGTATTACAGGCTCTTTCCTCAACTGCAAACTCAACGACAATGAAACTGAAGATGAAATAACTAAGAAAATGTAAGTTACAAATAATTTTTGGTTTAAAGAACTATTTCCAAATGGTTTCTGAGACACAAAAGGGCGTTTTATTAATTAGATAAAATGTTCTGGAAGAATAATCAATCTGATATTCGTCTTTATTTCCATCACCCTCTAATGACAGAAAATTCCATTTCTACCTTCCCACGTATGTAGTTCTGTCCAATATCACACAATTAATTTTTTATGCTCATCTTGTTATTAACTCATGCAATTTCACTGACAGAAGCTGATCGCAGGCCACGTTACCAGTCGAGAAATAACGTTGGTTGCTTGGAGCCGAGGCTGGAGAGTATGTTAATAAAAATGATGGTTCAGATACGAGAACACCGGGCTCACTCGGCTTAACGAAAATTTTCTGTATAAAAAAATGCAATGTTCATATCTTACATGAGGTATCCCTTGGTTCAACTGTCATCGACATCTTTCTTTACAATTGTTAAATAGTCCACTGAAAAATTGTGTGCTAGTGGATTTACGACTACTCGGAGACTGTTCCTGCCTGTACAATATACCTTAACGGTTGTTGACTTAATATTATGGGAAAAGTCATCTTTTAGCAGTCATCTTTTCAGTAATTAGAGAACAACAAATTAATGTTCGTTCCATCACGCGTGCACTCTCGATTGCCCATGAAAATGAACCGTGATTTGCTCAAACATTGTAAATTACGAATAATACCGAGGATTTATTATTTTTCGCTTCGATTACTTATCACGGTAGAGTACTTAAACAGATTTATTGAGATAGAATCTCGTGCGTCAAACAGTCAAACCTGTTCGGTTTGCCAACGGCAGTTGATGAGAAAATATACCAATGAGAATCTCTAAAATCAAGAAAAAAAAATTGAAACTGCAGCAAGTAATGCTGGACGTCAAATGAATGGTATCATGAACGGCAGTGAATGTGGCAATGTTTTTTTTTTTCCAATGCGATGACAGGTTTTATTTTTTTCTAAAAATCAATGAACTACTTCCTGTATCCTACTATTTTCTTCTCGCCTTCTTTTTACAGCATCCAAACGAGCTTTCGGGTTTTATCGCGTTGTTTCAAATGCTCGACCAGCGATAATTTGAATGTAAATTCAGCCAATTTCAGGAGTACAATAGAGCGTCGAGTTATAGGGCTATAGAAGGGCATTGTTTTCTTCCTTTTTCCGAACGAAACAATCGTGAACGCAGCATATTGTCTTCCTTTAATTTTTAGTGTGAAATAGAGCTCACGATTCTCTTTGGGAAGCATTTCCTTCAAAAAATGCTTACGTTTTATGAGGATAAAATGCTACAGGAATCTAAAGTTGTAATGAACGAATCCAAATAAGTTTTGGCTAATCATGAATCCGATCTATAAATGTATGATTATTATTATTGTTGTTGTTAATATGGTCATTATTAGGATTATAATATTATAATAATAATATTGTTATTCATGTTGGTGTTATTGACATTAATATTTCTATTCATATTTTATTTTTTATTGAAATTATAGTCATACTGATATTACTATCATTATTTTCATATTCTGATGTCAGTTATTTCATGTTGATACAGTATGTTATTGACCTTATTTAAATCTAATTTAAGTTTCGTTCAGTCTTTATTCCGATCAGATTCCTATCTCGATACGAATTGTGCAATTGTTTGAGAAGATTTCGGACGTCCAGAGAATATCAACGACGGCAACATTTGCTACTTAGACATGTTTAATATTAACTTATAACTAAGGTTATGGAGTCCGATGGACTGCGTTGGAGGACATCCCCTATTCTGTTGATTTAATGAATATTGAGTGAAATAATAATCGTTAACAGACATTTACTTGATCATGACAATTTATGTTACATTTAACATTTATTATAAAAATATTTGGTAGATTATGTTCCAAATGAAGATGAATAGTTTATACTGACTCAATGTTTGGCAAACAGAGGCGACATTTGAAACTAACTGCATAGTTAGCATAGCATGTTATCTGCTATGTATGCACAGAATCCAATCACCTCTTGGAGTTATAAAAGATTGTGTTTAATACTTAAACAGGCTTCTACAAGAAGTAGATAACTGGACAATTTATGTGTGCGAAAAAAAAATGAATACAAGTATCCAGAATTGAAAATGTTGAATAAAGAAAATAGTTGACAAGGTAAAAAGCAGAACGGAAGTCGATAACATTATCCAAAAAATCTGCACGTAGAAGTTATAACAGCTTTTATTTTAATTAAGTTTGGAGTAACATATACTGCCATTCGTTCCCATATCTATAGCAGTCGAATATCCAGTTTTAGACACTCTGTATGTTAAATTGGTTGGGACTGCATTGACGAGTTCTAGCGAAATAGCAATTCTGTGTTGTTATGAATATAAGTCATCGGGTTTTTCAGAATGAAAAAAAATATGTAGCAATGTAAGGTAATTGATTAAAAGCTTTATAAGCCATCACTGCAGTGAAACATTTATTGGTGAGAGATAGTGGGAGGAAAATACAGTAACAAAATAGAGGCAACGAATGGTCTCGCCTGTTAGCATGAGATAGTGTTCTGATGACACGCTTCTGACTAAAAATAATAGATCTTAGGTTTGTTCTCTAGTTGGAAGTATAAATGTTAATACAATACGTTAGGGAGGAATGAATAAATCTGTCGTACTAAATACTTTCTGCATGAGTTATGTGACAATTTCAAGTTTTGTTAACGATGCCATACGATTTGGACAATTTTGCGGTAACAGATGGGATGGGATTTCTCCAACTAAGTCTCTAATGTACTTTTACACAGAATCTTTGATTTTGCTACACATGCTTCTGGTTGACTTTTCGATTATTTATCTGTGTTAGGAGTAGATATTTTCCTTATGGTAAATATCTTGGCCTGCGTCATATCGAAATTTACCGTCATCTTATAGGATAAGATTCAGCTTTAAATGTGGGACCAATTGATTATTCATAATGGTAATAATATCAGTAGGGTTTTTTCTAATCAAATAAACTGTACTATCATTTGCAAAACTGGCGAAAGTCAACCAGTTAATACTGTTGACAATGTCAATAATACTGATATTGGAGGGACAAGGGGCAAAAGTCAACCCTTGCAATCCTGTATTTAGTCTACGGACAGATTAATGTATATTCCAACTCAATAGGTGCTTCCTATCAAGTAGACACTATCTTATCTAATTTTGTCAACGGAAATAACAGCTCAATCGAAAGCCCTGCTTAGGTCCATAAATGTTGCAACAGTAACTTTAGCACTAGCAATCGAGGGCATCATTAAAATTATTCGACGATCAACATAATAATTTCTCTAATGGAATTCCTGCCAGCTAATGGTTTAAATTATATTGCTGGGATTCATCTACCCTCACCTGTTAATCGTGTGAGATGATATCGGCATTTGATTGTTGTTTAAACTTGCCACTACCAATCGATCGATCGTCTGTTGGTGGCTACTGCCCGGCCTAATGGCAGAAACTAGTATACTTACTAATTTTATAATACTTTTTAATGTTCAAGTCACCGTTTATTTACACCAATTTCACTTCGATATTGCTTGGATATTTACGTCAAATCTGATGGATAAAAGATATATTACTAGTTCAATGCCACCCTATCACGATTCCAACATATACTGATCTCCAACATTATTCGAACCGGTTTGAAATGAACTGAAGTGATTGACGTTCCCCTTCGTTTTTATCCAACAGTCTTTTATGCTCAGAATTAAGTAACATGACGGAAGCCCGAGGGAATAGAAGCGAAGCTGAAGCGTTGAAACCTATACTTTAAAGCACTGTGGAAGAGGGTGCGAAAACTGTTCTGATAGAAGTAACAGAAGCTGAGGGTTCAGACGACCTGACAATAGAGGACTGACGTGAATCATTGAGATGCTGACAGTAAGCTTAAGAACTGCGTGCATGACGCTTATATAAATTAGGGTAGGAGCCAAACAATGACAGTCTACTCTAGACTCAACTGATGAACACAATTTAATAGTTGTGTTTGGCGAGCAATTTGCTTTGTTATTTTGCCTACTTGTCATTCCTCCATCAATGAGTAATTAACACCAATATAAGTTGGACCCGACAATATGGAGCCAACGCGCACAATAAAAGTGTGCGTGAGGAAGCGACCTGCTCATCAATCTTCCTACTCAACTCTGGAGCCTTCAGCTCCAAAATTAGCATTTCCTGTGCAATGCATAACCGGCGCCACTACGAGCATAGACAGCAGGCGTCCGTAACAACGAGCATAGACAGCTCGCTTCCGTAACTACAAGCATAGACAGCAGGCGTCCGTAACTACGAGCATAGACAGCAGGCGTCCGTAACTACGAGCATAGACAGCAGGCGTCCGTAACTACGAGCATAGACAGCAGGCTTCCGTAACTACGAGCATTGACAGCAGGCTTCCGTAACTACTAGCATAGGCAGCAGGCTACCGTAACTACGAGCATAGACAGCAGGCTTCCGTAACAACGAGCATAGACAGCAGGCTTCCGTAACTACGAGCATAGACAGCAGGCTTCCGTAACTGCGAGCATAGACAGCAGGCTTCCGTAACTACGAGCATAGACAGCAGGCTTCCGTAACTACGAGCATAGACAGCAGGCTGCCGTAACTACGAGCATAAACAGTATGCTTCCGTAACTACGAGCATAGACAGCAGACTTCCGTAACTACGAGCATAGACAGCAGGCTTCCGTAACTACGATCATAGACAGCAGGCTTCCGTAACTACGAGCATAGACAGCAGGCTTCCGTAACTACGAGCATAGACAGCAGGCTTCCATAACTACGAGCATAGACAGCAGGCTTCCGTAACTACAAGCATAGACAGCAGGCTTCCGTAACTACGAGCGTAGAGAGCAGACCTCCGTAACTACGAGCATAGACAGCAGGCTTCCTCACATAGACAGCATAGACAGCAGGCACCCTCACGTCTACCATCAGTAGTAAATGAGTGAAAGTAATTATATATTTATAAATAAATGTGATCTTTTGTGTCCTTGGTTTGCCAGCTTTCTGGTGAGGCTGATTACTTCGCATTTACAATTTAACTATTAGATAAATTGATAAAAAATGTCTCTTATATGTGATAGTGATCAATTGTTAGAGTGTAATAACAAAAAGTTAGTCTTGGTATGATAAGTATTGCAGTAAAATCTGTTAAAAGCATCTTCATTATAAAAGCAAATCTTCATCTCAATATTTAGGTAAGTATAGAGTAGATTCAGATGGTATTATAAGGGTTCATCAAATCTAATAATTTATTGTCCGAGCTTATTGCAGCAGCTAAAGGATAAAAAAATACCGGCACTTTATATCATGGTTAGTTTGAATTAATTTTAATAATTCTAATTTGTACACGAAAAACAGTTAGGGTCTTCCATAAACGTAAAAACGAGAAAAAAAGATTGATAAATGGTATTGGCTAGTAATGATACCGAATCTAGTCATTTTTGATGTGGTGAGAACGGTTACAAATACAATAGCTTTTAGAACGGAAGTCAGCTCCTCTAATGCTACACGCCTTTTCAGAAACCACCCCCTAGCGTAACCCCCCCCTCATGCTAATCATCTCCGTAATCTTTCGGGTCTTGCCATCACCCACAGTAATTTCTCTCCCTTTGCCATCCCAAACCGTAATGGCTTCGCTGCTGCCATCCTCTACCGCATTCCCTCTTGCCCTGCCTTCCCCACCGTTATCCCCCCTTTCCCCTGCCATATCCCTCTAGGGAATTATTTCAATACAATCATCACCCAATGGAATCATTTTCCTGCAGTCATCCTCACAGTAATCCTCCACTATAAACTTTCCCTTCACTCTATTCCTCTCCTATCCGCCCCCGTTCCTCAGATTCTGTCATCCCCCACCGTAACTCTTCATTCCTGTTGTGCCATCTCCAACGGTAATCCATCTTCCCATGCTATATCCCATCATCCCTCCATCACTCCGTTTTTTGCCCAGAACCTCGACCCAGAATACCCCCCAAAACTTCCCCCCTCGTCCGCCTAACGAATGCCTCTAACTGCTTCCCGAATGTGTCCGTCTTTTGCTGGCGGCAGCAACATTGTGCGTCCATAGCAACACAAGCAATGCTACGAGAACAAGACAGTCAAGTACCATGTTGGAAAGTGGATGGCGGTGGCGTGTGCTGGGCTCTAAGCGGCCAATAGTACGTTTATAATAATTTCTCAATAGCTGACTCCCGAACACCGTCCTTAGGAATGCTCGTCATTGGCCTTCTCCTAACGACTTCACTGGAAATGCTCATCAATGCACCACGAGAAATCAGCACACCCCTCTGAGCATCACATGTTTCATCAGGCTTCATCAATAGCTTTCATAATCTCAGCAAGGGTCATCTTTTCCCCCGTTTTAGTAACTTCTGCATTTAGCACGTATATTGTAGGCAACCAAATGAAGTCCTCTACTAATACATACCTACTTGGATCTTCTTCTTCCAGCTGAGAAAAGTCAATTTAAAAGCACGAGTTTCTGCTAATTTTTCGAGACAAAGTAGTTAGACATGAATCGTGATATATGTGTCGTGAGACGGAAATGAATGTTGAGGTACATGAGTCTTGAGAGACATGAGTTTTGAAAGACATAATTCGCAGGACATGAATCGTGAGAAACATGATATATAAGAATCATGAGTCTTGAGAGACATAAGTTGTGAGACATGAGTCTCGAGCGACATAAATCGTGATACATGAGTCGTGAGAAACATGGAACGCCAGATTCTTGAGTCATGTCAGACATGAGTCATGTGAGACATATGTCGTGAAACATAAGTGCAAAACATGAGACACGAGGGACATTCCGCTTGTGTAAGATGACTTAGCTGTTTTTTGAAGCTCTGACTCTTTGCACACAGACTAGGCTGCCAGAGACTATAAAATAACATACAATTGTTTTTTTTACCGTCCAAATATTCTTCCGATTGAATTTATATGTGTTCCATAGCAAATTCGATTCCGTAAACTCAGGATGACTGGAATAACCTGAAATGGCCTTCACTGACAGATTGAATTTTTTTTTAGTACATTCATATAGAATACCATCAGATTTTGACAACATAGATAATATGCGTTCGAAATTATTTTTGATCGTCAAATTTGTTTCAAATATACCTTAAGGATTTATTATTGTCTTATGCCTCAATTCAATCCTATTTAATTTTAATGAGTTTTAAATTGATTTTTTTAGCTTGACCTTCTCAAGCTCCTCGATTATGGCAGCATGTTATTCGTCTATGATGTTTGAAGGAATGCAAGTAGATAAAGTTCTATCATAGCAAACAATGCAAGCCGGAAAAAGGACGATGAGCGGACCATATCGTTACTGGAAGTTAGGAATTCAAAATAGATCCCAGAAGATCACCGCATCTTAAAATTAGACATGAGAGATATTATCCCGTTCACAGTTTCGTATTGTTTGTGGTTATACGGCTGTGTGATGCATTTGCAAAATAATACACCCCTTGCGTAACGAACTGTCAACAAAATTAATTAAAACGTCACTCCTAGCTACGCTTATTACAGTAATAGCATGCGTAACTCGACACTCTTCGCAACAGGCCCTAGCGAGTATGGCCGCAACACGCCCTAGCGAGTATGGCCGTAACACGCCCTAGCGAGTATGGCCGTAACACGCCCTAGCGAGTGTGGCCGTAACACGTCCTAGCGAGTATGGCCGTAACACGCCCTTGCGAGTATGGCCGTAACATGCCCTTGCTAGTAAGGCCATAACTGGTGATGCAACATTTAGGCAATCGCAATCTTTCACCGACGTGGAGGAGGAAATTTTATCAAATAGTTTTGCTTGTTCAATATCACAGCATTTATTATCAGTTATGAGAGTCACTTGAACGAAAACTGTGAGGCATGAG
Organism: Gammarus roeselii; assembly: GCA_016164225.1. Classification (NCBI taxonomy): domain Eukaryota; kingdom Metazoa; phylum Arthropoda; class Malacostraca; order Amphipoda; family Gammaridae; genus Gammarus; species Gammarus roeselii. The sequence continues at coordinate 8,046 of SDVV010020012.1, forward strand.
ATGTCACAGTCTTGATGTGCATATACCTTGCTCACCTTGCTCTCTTGACTTGAGAAATTTTTGACTGGAAATGATTATAAGCTCATGAACACAATCATCAAACTGAGGGCATATGTTTCTCAAACAAATGAATGGAGATTCATCCTAAAAACAAGAGAAAATCACATTATGATTTCGTAATTGTTTGGGATATCTAGTTAATAGTTTATGCAAGCTCGTCGGTCTGTTTCTGTCATAGATAATCCCATATCCGATTTTGGCGGGCATCAGGAGACATGAACCGGTTCTAAGAACCAACAGCTTTACAAAGCGAGCAGCGTCAACGGAAAACATCATGAGATGGTTGCTCTCTTAACCAACCACTGGATCTAATCGCAGTGCCTACTTCCCTTCAATAGGAAACCTTTGAGCAGGTTACCGTTATCATAAACTACATCAATAAGTCAAGAGTGGTGGCTTCGCCTATCCCTAGAGCTAGCCAGCAGAGTTACCTCTCCTCAATACGCAACACAAAAGTAGCCTACCCGTTTCACCAAGTCCCGGATCGAGCCTGCAATGCTACAGCAGAGCTAACTTTCTTCAGTACGCTTGTTCAAAGCAAGCTGCCTCTTCTAAAACAACTAAAACAAACCAGCAGTGCTCACCACTCGTTGAGACCACTGGATCAAGCTGTTAGTAATAACTACGCTCCAACACTCTTCTCCTAAGCAGGCTGGATTGTCACCAACCACTGGTGCAACCCGGCAGTGGTTAACTTTTCTTGATTCCGAACTCTTATTCAGGACGCCTTCTTAACAACCACTAGACCAAATCAGCAAAGATGTTTCTATTTAATACACAGCTCATATGCAGAGGGCAATCTTCAACAACCACAAACCGAGCCAGAAGTGTTCTAATTTCTTTGATACGCTACTATTTTGCGGAGTGACCTTTTCAACAACCACTAGACCAAGCCAGCATTGAGCACATCCTCTTAATTCGTGGCTCTTAAGCTGGCTGCTCTCTTCGCCAAGCACTAAACCTAGCCAGCAGTGCGTACTTATCACCAATTCGCTATTCCTGAAAAGGCTGCCCTCTTATCCATCCACTGGACCAAAACAGGGATGCACACCTCTCTTCAATACACGATCCATATGCATGCTGCCTTGCTCACCAACCAGTTCATAAACCACACCGCTTCGCTCGTGATACCCGCTGTGAACAGGTACCCGCTGTGAACAGTACCGCTGTGAACAGGTGGCTCATTCACACTTACTCCGCTCATCAGGAAAGAAACTACAAGTATCAGAGTAAGTAACAAAGTGGACCAAGCAGAAGTGCTTGCATCTCTTCAACACACTATACCCAAGCAGACTGCCCACTTCACCTACCCCTGCACGAAGTCGTGACTGCTCGCCTATCCTCAATCATCCTCACTCGCTCATCAATATTGTACTAGGGCCCATCCAGAGATCGTATCGAGCACCAACTATTCAATTAAATCACACGCGCTGCAGCTGGCTACAGATGACTATAGCCGGGTAGTTGTGGCTTGTGCCAAATGAATGAGGAACGAAAGATGAGGTTCCAGGCAAGAAGGGGATGAATGTCCTTAAAGTTGGGTATGTGAAAGTAATAAAACGCACTCATTAAAAAATTATGTAGCCACATATATATTATTCTGAATGGAACAGGTCACACAAATGATGTAATGTATGCGCGTGACTGGAAGAACACAGAGCAATTTACTTGGTCAGATGACCTTCATTACTTTGAGAAGTATTTAATTCGGCAAAAAATACATTCGCAAGTTTCTTACGACTTGGTTAAATGAATGTTCAGGGATAGAGCTTTGCATTGCATCAGAAGCAACTGTGACACCTCCCATTGCTCTCATTGCTTCTGAAAATAATTCCACAGAGTAATACAGTCTAGTAAGAGTTTCTACGTTGCTTTGCATGGCCTGTTATGTTCATATCACAAACTAAATGTAAACAGTGTAGAAGTCGGAGCATTGTCAGACATTGCTGGTTCCAGGTTGTGACAAATGTATTTGTGCGAAAATACAAATTTGCAATTCCAAAGTATCGATTCTTTATAATCAGGCGACGCGTATTGAATTTCCCAAATTTATCAAAGTCCCTGATACGAGAAACTTTATGTTCGTATGATCCTCAGGCATGGACACGTGGCAGTCACCTGCAGAAGCCGCCACAGCAGAATTGCTAACGAATGCTTCTTGAAGTCTGCTAGACTATTGCTCTGCTTCACAAGTGATGGCATTGTGGTCCAGAAACTTTGAAATTTAAAATTTATCCACGATGTGATCGTTTAATTGACATGACCTTCTTCCAATCGACATCTGCCACTTAAGCGTCTTGTATAGTAACTATTCTCGGGTTATCATATATCACTCAAAAGTGTTGAGTAGTCAGCACGCTCAATTCAACATCGGTCACTCAAAAGTGTTGAGTAGTCAGCACGCTCAATTCAACATCTGTCACTCAAAAGTGTTGAGTAGTCAGCACGCTCAATTCAACATCGGTCACTCAAAAGTGTTGAGCAGTTAGCACGCTAAATTCAACATCTGTCAATCAAAAGTGTTGGTTAGTTGCCTCCTACACAACCAATGCATCGATAACTGAGGTTCGGAAGCAAATTTTCGGAGCAGTGCCTTCCGTTTGCTTTGGGAGCCGCGAGCCGCTGATGCCTTCGACGACTGATCATCTTACTATAAAAAGAAAACTCGGTTAGGGCCAAATCGTTTGTTTCTGTCTTCTTGAACTCGTAAAAACCTAAAAACTACTATTTTTATACTTTGAAAATAAGAACATAAAGCTTGCCATAGAATCTACCCTAAATCTCCAATCAACGCGATGCAAGTTTGAACTTGCATCGCGTTGAATGGAGATCAATGGTAGGTTCTATAACGCACTTTATGTATACATTTTCATGGTATAAAAATTGTGATTTTCAAGTGTTTACAACTTCAAGAAGACAATAACAGACTATTTGGCCCTAACTATGGTGACATATGTAACTATGCCTAGACGGCAACCTCTTCCCACGCCCCGCTCCCCCGTACAACAGATGGGGAAGTCCAGTTAATGCATGACATAAGTGGGCGATAATGCCTATACAGTTATATATGTTTTTCTTCCGACATCATATTCGTCCGAAGTGACATTATGCATATGTTTATTTTCAATTTAAATGTTTAAATGTATGAAATTCACTACGACAAAGTGAAGGTTTGTCACAATAAATATAGATTTCAGTTTGTGTTCTGACTGAATGTTTGACAAATGTTTAGTTCATCCTACAAGGAATAATATGTTGTCGGCAAGTACAATAATTGGAATGTACGTGTATTTTTTTGAGCGTTCAACGATCTTCGGAAGACAAAAAAAAATACACATTTAGAAACTTTTATTTCATTAAGGAGTACATAACCTGATTGAAAATTATTTACCATTGAGGATTAACATACATTTTTTTATGAGATCTTTACGGATTTATACCGTTGAAAAACTCCGTAGAGGGTTGAATTTCCAAATACAATATTGTTTTGTTACATACCAATCTTTTCCAAATTGTATTTGTTTGCTCATATAACCTTTTTCTGTGGTTTAAATGAACCGCTCAAGTCTTCGGCGGGACTTATTTTTTGGAGTTTCATATTCTATTGTTGTTCATACACATGCGACCCACGACTTGTGTGTACTACGGAAGTGAACACTGCGTACGGCACACTATGGTAGTGCACACTGAAGTGCGGCTCACTACGGTAGTGCACACTGCAGTGCGGCATACTACGGCAGTGCACACTGCAGTACGGCACACTATGGTAGTGCACACTGCAGTACGGCCCACTACGGCAGTGCACACTGCAGTACTGCACACTACTGTAGGGCCCAGTAAATAAAGGACATTATTTATGGCTATTGCTTGGAGCCTCTCATTCCGTGTGTCATTTCCAAAGCCAACGAGTTTACTAATGTCGGTGGGTCAATAAACTATGCGCTGGATGATTGAGGTGGTAGAACAGAATTTATCGAGGACACCAATTGAGGCCGGTCGATACACTACATAAAATAGCATGTGATGGAGGTAAACAAGCGAAGGGGCGGGGGGAAATGGCCTGTATGCAACTCAACAACGAACCAAGGGTTTGTTTGAGGTCTATAAGTAATCATTCATTGAGTTGATATTGCACCGGTAGGAGCAAATACTCATCACCAAATATCATTCATGTTAAAAATTTCAGCAAGTGATGTATTCACCGGCGTCAGATATTGTAAGGCACGTGAGTGAAGAAGGTTTCAAGTTAATGTGGGTGAAAATAAATAACGGGTTGTTCGAGTGGAGATGCGGTTGAAATCATTGATTGGTTGAATAAAGAGTAACAGTACGTAAGAGAGTGATGTAGGGATCGTGTCTGGCATTTTTTTTGGGGAGGATGCGTGTAAACGTACATACGATTGTAAGAGAGTGATAGCTGAAAAGAAATGAAAGCAATGAAGGGTGTGATGGGGTACAGAACCTTGCGGGATGGTGCCAGGACAGGTTGGTGTGAGCGGACTTTCTTCTAACTGTCTTGTATGGGGAAGGGACGTGATGAGTGTCTCAGATAAGTGAAGAAAGGTGAATGTATTAGAGATGAAATGTTGGATCCCCTTGGCATGAGTGAAGCGGACGTATTGAACCTAGAATGATGAAATATTCGACTTAATCAAAACAGTCGTGAAGACAGCTGCCTGCAGAAAGAGAAATATGGAGTAAATGGATGTGATTGTCGGACCGAATAATAGCGGGATGGATTGAGTGGTGAACAAAGGTATACTGGAAGGGGATAAAGACATGGTCGGGAGCATGGGAGGGCCCAGTATCTTAAAAACGGCGTGTTAAACTAGTGAGATTTGAAAATACCCTGCTGTTGATACCTGTCTCTCAACACACTGTTCACCCCGCAGTGGGCGTGGAAGCTCACTCTAACTACTTCTTATATAATATCACTCTGCAGGATTCAAATGTTGTCGACGATATTTATTTGAAAAAAAATCGTTTCCCGAGCACCTTTTCAATTCATACTGTATTTAAAACTTATTGTGCAGATACAAACATGCAAAGAATTTGATGTATCCATGAAGTAATTAAACTTTCCACAAAGAAATAGTCTGGGCGTCATGCTAATTATGCATGATGAATATTCAACCCTATTGAGTAATTAATGCATGATAGTCGTTATCAATTAGATAACGACTAGTGATTGATTAGAAAATAAATTATTTATTCGATTGGTGTACATAGTTCATATTCCTCTAGAAAAAACATTTCATATATTCTGTTTATTTGTTATTTTTCACTATTAAATATATCTATATAT
>SDVV010020013.1:0-13409 GCA_016164225.1 Gammarus roeselii
TCATGAGTGCGGTGTATCATGAGTGCGGTGTATCATGAGTGCGGTGTGTCATGAGTGCGGTATGTCATGAGTGCGGTATGTCATGAGTGCGGTATGTCATGAGTGCGGTGTGTCATGAGTGCGGTGTGTCATGAGTGCGGTGTGGCATGAGTGCGGTGTGTCATAAGTGCGGTGTGGCATGAGTGCGGTGTGTCATAAGTGCGGTGTAACATGAGTGCGGTGTGTCATGAGCGCGGTGTGTCATGAGTGCAGTGTGTCATGAGTGCGGTGTGTCATGAGTGCGGTGTGTCATGAGTGCGGTGTATCACGAGTGCGGTGTATCACGAGTGCGGTGTATCACGAGTGCGGTGTATCACGAGTGCGGTGTATCACGAGTGCGGTGTATCACGAGTGCGGTGTATCATGAGTTCAGTGCATCATGTTACCCTCTCAATCTGATTGTATGACCAAATAAATGTATCTCCAATACCACGCAAAAGGGTTTCAAGATCGTAAAGTGTAGGCTATCCGATAAAAGTTCCCGAGACCATTTATGAACCTCTGCTCTCCCCAACACTCATTAATTATTATGAACTACGCAGTTATACGCACGCTCACAAGCACTTGTGTACATAGGTGCAAACGTACACGAGCGAAAATACACACACAGAAAAACGTGCGCAGGCGCTAACGTACACCGGCGCTAACGTACACAGTAGTAGTAGTAGTAGTAGTAGTAGTAGTAGTAGTAGTAGTAGCTTCCGTTTTCCACCAGAGTCCCAACGCAAAGTTAATGCAGACTCCCCCGTAGGGCAATTGAAGAGTGGCAAAGTAGGTGCAGCGTATAATACGAGTAGGTTCAAAGCAGATTCCGAGTAAGTTTAACGTAGATTCCGAATAGGTTTGATATAAGTTCCGAGTAGGTTTAACGTAGATACAGAGTAGACTTGACGTGGATACCGAGTTGGTTTAACCTAAATACAGAGTAGGTTTAACGTAGATACAGAATAGGTTCAACGCAGATACCGAGTAGGTTTAACGTAGGTTCCGAGTAGGTTTAACGTAGATATAGAGTAGGTTTAACATAGATACCGAGTAGGTTTAACGTAGATACAGAGTAGGTTCAACGTAGATTTGGGACGGTGGAGCAAAGGTTCCAGGATTCAGGGGGGCCTCAAGAGGGTCCCTCATTTTCTCAAGAGGGTCCTGAAGGGTGTCAAGAGTGTCCCAAAGGGCCCCAGAAGGGTCCAAGTGGGTCCCCCAAATCCTTCTGGTCTTCCGAGTCCCCCGGGTTCCCAAAACCCCGGGACCCCAGAGTCCCATGAGTACCCTCCTTCCCTGGGTCACCTTGTCTCAACCAACCTCGATGTATATAATAAAAACCACTCAAAATTTTATAATCATGAAAAAATGGCAGAGAAAAATAATAAAGCCCATGAAAGAGGGAATAATAAAATACTGAAATAAAGTGTTAATGATCTATAAAATGAATAATCATCCGTCCACCCCAAACTAACGTACACAGGCGCAAACGTAAATAGACTCAAACGTACAACCCCCGCGCACCCGAATCCTAACTCAAACGAGTCATCTTCGCCTTAATGAACGAGGCCTTGATAATTTACCGAGCAGCCGCGTCCATCTCCGTCTCCTTCTCGCATTAGGTTATCATTAATGGGACGGCCTCGAGCCGACCCACTGCTAATTAGCTCCCTTTTTTCCTCTCGTCCGACACCACGCGACCTGGGGGGTGGGAAGGGATTGGGGGGCTGCCCCTCCCCTCCCCCGGCCCCCCACCCTCCCTGTTTAGGGTTCAGAAATCTAGAGGAATGGGTACTGTAGGTCTAAAGATGCAGCTTTTGATAAAATATATTTGATAAATATTGGAAACACAGCTCCCACCTCCTCCTACTTGAGTATAATCCTTGGTACGCGCGTTAGGGAGAGGCAGGAGGGACTTCCAGAGGGTCCCAGAGTGATTTAATACATGAAACTTGAAGTAACGGCATTTTCATTATTTATTTATTATTTGCTTCCATGTTCCACCGGAGTCCCAACGCGAAGTTAATGCAGACTCCCCCGTAGGGCAATCCGGCATTTTCAGTAACGACGTGAACCTTGAAGTAACCATCTTTCAGTAACGATATGATCATAAGGTATCCATATCGACCTCGAACCACTGACAAACGAATAAAACAGACTATTGTGTTCAAGATTGAAATGAAGTGCTATTTAGTTGGCTTTTAGGTGACAATAAGCACGTCAGAGGAACGACATGAACTACATCATCATTACTTCCAGGTGTGTCATGTCCATATTCTCTTCCCTTGAAGGTGAATTGACAGATTTTCATCCTGTTGCTACCTCTATACTATTAATGTATTTCACACGGCGTAAAAAGATGATTCTATTTACATCGCATTATTTGTATACCAACAACAAAATGAAGGTATTAATTCGATGATATGCGACCACATCTGAACGCATGAACAGCACCGCCCAAAATATATACACCGTCCTCAATTCGAACAACTTTTTCAAACGGGCCGCGTTCCAACGGCTTTGACTTGGTATACCTGACAATAAGCAGTCAACTTGTGCAGTTACAAAGACCTAGAACATCAGGGCATACAAATTATTGAATCGATAATCTACGAGTTAACTGGGCACTTTCAGAAGTGGTCACATTGAATCGATAATCTACGAGTTAACCGGGCACTTTCAGAAGTGGTCACATTGAATCGATAATCTACGAGTAAACCGGGCACTTTCAGAAGTGGTCACATTGAATCGATAATCTACGAGTTAACCGAGAACTTTCAGAAGTGGTCACATTGAATCGATAATCTACGAGTTAACCGGGCACTTTCAGAAGTGGTGACATTGAATCGATAATCTACAAGTTAACTGGGCACTTTCAGAAGTGGTCACATTGAATCGATAATCTACGAGTTAACCGGGCACTTTCAGAAGTGGTCACTTCAGAGACACCTAATTTTTTATTTATTTCCATGTTGTCATTTGGAGATTTTTTGCTTACCTAGAGGGTTGCTGGGTAGCTGCCACCTGATAGCCTTTTATATCCATGGCGCTTATGGGCAAGGAATTCGCGTTTGTTCACCCACTGATTATTAACCGAAACCACAAGTTTGTGCTGGGATCTTAAACCGCAAGTTTGTTTAGCTTGCAAAGTATTCAATTACCGTAACGTTAGAAGTTGTAAAGCCGGTCATGAGGCCTTTAAGTGTGAGCCATCTGGCCCTTGGGGTGAACCAAGGGTTCAATGGGGTGAAGGAGGGAGCCCCGCCCGAGAGGGACCAACACCCCCTCCGGAGTGACAAAGACCAAGATTTTAACGGCCAAGAACGTCAGCCTCTCCAAGATGGCCAGTGCCACCTCAGCCGAAGATGACCGGAGAGACGACAACATCGACGAGTTAACCAGGAACGTCCAGGAAATCAGGCATCTACTAGGCCAAACGACCGGCCTCTCTGAGCAGGAAGCCTAAGTTTTCGCCGCAGAACCTGGCACAATTAACGACCGTCTAACAAGGCTCGAGGGTCATGTCAGGGCCATTTTTCTCCATATCCACGAACTCGTAATGAACCAGCAAACTGAAGAACCCGCAACTTACGCATGTACCTCTACCTTCACGTCCGACAACAACTTCGACAGTGCTCCACCCTACAAAAAACCCAGCCGAGCTCCGAGGACGTCAAAAAGAAAGTAATACACGCCATTTAATGAACACAACTTGTTCAACAATAGTCATATCTTTACCGAACACCTAAAAATCACGTTCGACGCCAAAGACAGACCGGATATTTCTCCATACACTCTGCGAAAGGAGCTGGGCTCTCTCACTGGCCGCCCAGTCGTAAGCGTCGCCACCAGCGGCGACAAAGGCTTAGTCATCAGCTTAGACACAAATCTTCACAGTGAATCAATTTTCTAAAAAACTAGACTCTGTAAAATCCATGCAAAATAGTGCCACACCAGTCTTTCTCTACTAGTTCAGGTTTGATTTACGTGAATATATCCCGAAGAATGAAATCGTAGAGTACATCACTGGACTCGTTCAATACGAAGACTGCCTTGTCCAAGCAAAATTCGCACCAAAGATCACACCAAGAAGCGAGACCACCACCACCTAAATACCTAGACATTCCGTTCTACGCCACCAGAACCAAGGTTACCCCATACGTCCGATGCGATGTTATAAATGCCAGAAATACGGACACACGAGCGGAAACTTTAATGGTAAGCAAAGATGCCCATAATGCTCCCAAGACGACCATGACAAACGGGAAGATCCCTAGTCGTGCCGGTCCGATGAACCGCACGTTTTTTACTGCAAAGTAAACGGTTACCTTCCCGTACATAGAGATTGCCCAGAGGATGAGACGGAGAGAGCGATCCTCCAATACCAGATAGATCACGGGGTCGGGGAACGAAAGGCTGTAATCTCGACGCTCTTCCCAGATTGACCCTCTACCCATGAGAAAAGACCGGCACCATTCCCCACCCACTTTCTCATAACATTCGACGAAAGTGGTGCAAGCAAAGTTGCCTTTTCAACTAATCCATTCTTAATGATGAAGTCACTCACCGAACAACTAGGAGGAAAAACGAAAGAAATTCAACGACAGGGAAAAAAATATCTGGCCTACGTCGTAGAACGTAAACAACGTAACGCTATACAAAAAATTACCCACATAAGCAAACTCAAAGTTACAGTTGAAACACATCCGGCCTTCAACGATACCAAACGAATTATATACACCTCCCGTTACACACCTTCACCCGACCTCAGTGCTTTTGATAGAGGTCTGGCTGAGGATTACGGAGTTACCGAAGTCCGTCAAGCAACATGGATGAAATCACGTAATAGAACTTCTTCCGCATACCAAATTACCTTCCCAGGATACGACGCACCGGAATTAATAAAAATCCCAGATGAACTAGGAAAAAACTAAACTTACCCAGTTGCAACATGGCCCCCCATGTGCAAAAGAAACCTTGAATGAGGACGCGCCATCGCATACTGCCAGCAGCATACACTCCAACGTTGTAGGAAGTGCGCTGGCGAGCACGTAAGAAAATAATGCACAGCCAGCCACCCTAAATGCTACCACTGCCCATGCTACCATGAGGCAAGCGACCGCGACTGCCCAGTATACATGGACCAAAAAGAAATAACAATCACACAAAACGAACGCAGAGTTACACAGAAACAAGCTATCCAAATCTGGAAAAACGATAACCCAAACCGGCTCAACTATGTCAAAGCAGTCAAATCGTCAATGCAACCAAACTTCCCTGACGACATCCACACATCGCCAGAACAACATTGTAACAAGACTCCAACACTCCTTCGTGGCTGCAGTGCTTCCTCACTCAGCCCAGCAACCGCCCCTGCACCAGAGATGGTCAGTCCTAGAAATAATTTCTGCGGGGCCCAGGAGGACGCCGAGATGGATGCATCCTCCGCCGTTGACCACGCAGCAAGGCTCACTACTAAAAAAAACGAAAAGGCAAAGAAATGAAGAAGCCTCCGATGCCCGGGCGCCACTGAGCAAAAAGATCAGTAACAACTCTCAAATTACGGCACGCCAAGATGAGAATTCAGAACTTCCTCCACCTGCCTGGCATGCGGCTCTATTCGTGGAAAACCACTGAGAGGGACACGACCAACCGTTAACAAACCCGACTCACGAACACGTCACCAGCGAAATCGATCACGGCCTAAGATATGCGTCTCAAGGCCAATAACAGTGGTATCTATCTACTCGTCACAAAGCCATGACCTCTCGGAAGCACCAATGACCGAATTGCTAAACCAACTGCCCTCGCCAATACTCCTCCTTCGAGACTTCAACAGCTACCATGAAACATGGGGATGCGTGAGAACAGACCCCAGGGGAATGATAATGGCTATCACCATAAACACTCACAAACTGGTCCTTCTCAACGACGGATAATCCACCCGAATCACCCCCGAAAGTGAAACTGCCATCGATTCATCCATTTGCTCCCCCACTCTTACACCCCAACTCGATTGGGGAGTTTTGCCTTCAACACACGACAGCGACCATAACCCAGTCATCATATCGCTTCTCACCAACCGACCAAGAAACCCTGCCCCGCAAGAACTTCGATTCAACGACCGAAAAGCCAGCTGGGTGGAATACTCAGCAAACATCGAGTAGAGCGATATGAACGGCATCCCCGAAAACATTTCGGAACACGACCTCGTCGCCCAACTATACGAAAAGTTTCAAGCTGCAACCGAGGCAAACATTCCCCAATATGTCCCTTCAACCTTCTTTCCGAAACCATGATTGTGCCGGGAGGTGCAAAAAGGAAGAGATAACCGTGAAAGGCTATACAATGCCACCGACGTGCACGGTCCCACAGGAACCGAGTAGCGTAGAAAAGAGCATCAGCTGTATACCGAAAACTTCGAGTGAAGAAGAAACGTGAAAGCTGGGCTCAATTAGTCAACACCATTAATCGAAACACCCCCCTCTCCCAAGTGTGGGAAAAAATTCAACGTATCAAGGGAAAACCCGAGCGACCTAATAACATTCTTTCAGACGGAGGCAGAATTAATTCCTCCCACGAGGAAATCGCAAACAAACTAGCTCAGACTTTCAGCCAGATATAGCAATCAACAAACTATAAGGCTGCTTTCCAACGGGAAAAGGACTTGCGAGAAAGTGAACATTTTGACTTAACTTCTAGAAACGAAGAGGCCTACAACAAACCTTTCTCCCTCCACGAACTACAGTGCGCCTTAACAAACCATACAAGTGAAACTTTACCTGGGCCAGACCGGGTGCACATCAACATGATCAAGAATCTCCCAGATAGCGCCCGTGAGCCTTTATTGAAAGTGTTCAACACTCTGTATTCAAACTCATTTTTTCCCGATTAATGACGGGAATCTGTAACTATCCCAATACCCTAACCCGGCAAATTCCACGGTGACCCACAAAACTATCGCCCCATTGCTCATACCAGCATCCCCTGCAAGACCATGGAAAGAATAATAAACAAGCGCCATGTCGACTAGCTTGATATGCGTGCGTGCAGGCCTGAATAGCATACAGTGTGGCGTCCGTAAGCGCCACTTTACGACGTCCCACCTTGTAAGACTGGAATCTGACATTAGACAGGCATTTGTACGAGGGGAACATGTGGTTTCCATATTTTTCGACGTGGAAATAGCATACGATACTACCTGGGAATATGGCATGCATGGAGGATCTCCCCCGCTATGGGCTGGGAAGCCACTCACCACGTAATATCCACCAGTTCTTGCAAAATCGCACCTTCAGGAGTAAGGTCGGCGACACCCTATCACCTTGCTATCCGCAAGAAATGGGCGTCCTAAATGGAAGCGTCCTCAGTGTCACTCTTTTTATACTCGAAACCGACCGGACAGCAGACATTCTCCCGCGTGACGGAAGATTGCTTTCATCACTATACGTGGGCTTCTTACAAATAAGCTACAGACACCCTAGCCTTCCTAACAATTCAACAGTAACTCCAGAAATGTCTAAACCTAGTCGAGAACTGTACCTCCTTAAAAGGATTTCGATTCTCGCCCTCCAAAACGAAAAGCATGCACCTTACTCTTGTGCCCGGCATTCACCTAAAACCAGCCTTACCGCTGAACAACTCTCCGCTAGTATACGAGTAATCAATAAAATTCCTCGGTCTTATGTGGGACCCTATACTCACATGGCGACCTCATATTACAGCCCTGGAGACTCGCTGCAAAACGGCAATCAGACCTATCTTCTGTAACATCCTTGAAATTCGGAACCGATATGGACACCAGCAAGACGTTATTCAGAACAATAATACCCTCGCGCATTGACTATGGAGCAATTGTTTACGGTTCAGCAGCCAAGACCACCCTTGAACCTCTCTCCATCATTGTAAATAACGCCCTGCGTATCACAACCGGTGCGTTCCGTTCCACACCCATCGAATCCCACAACGTGCTTGCTAACGAGCTTCCTCTTCCGCACCGGAGAGACAAACTCTTACTACAGTATTATTTCAAGACAAGGAGCTACATCAATAGCCCAGCACTCAGTGACGTCACCAACATTCTTGATAAACGCCTCTTTGAGGATAAGAAAAATATATGCCCACCCTTTTCTCCACGTATGGACAACTTACTGACCTCGCTGAACATCAGTCGCAATACAATCAAGCCTTCATTCTCCTATCGAGTTCTTCAAATCAACACACCAACGTGGATGATCAGCCCACCGCTGGTCAACCTAGATTTGCAAACGTACCTCAAAGCAACAACCCCAACCAACACGTACCGCCGAGAATTCTCGCGACTACTCGATGAACAGTACTCTGAGCACCGCTATATATACATTGACGGCTTCGAAACATCGGACGGAGTGGGAGCTGCCGCCGTAAGCGAAGGGACCTCGCGTTCGGCCACCCTACCCCAAGAGGCCTCTGTGTATTTTCTGCAGAGCTTCACGCACTCGAATTGGCCATCTCCATTACAAAACGTGACCAACGTCCCCAATTATATTATATTTTCAGACAGTCTTAGTGTTCTCATCCAGCTGAAAACTCTGCACTTTGATCACCATGCCCTTAGAAAAATACAACACGACCTATTCACGATATCCGAGACGGGCCCAGCGGTCGAGTTCTGCTGGATCCCTGGACACGCGGGAATAAGAGGAAACGAGCGCGCAGATTCCCTCGCTAAACGGGTGTCACGATAGGAAGACTCTTGGCAACTGAGTGGACAAAAAATGCTTGCAGTTAAACCATTCGGGGAAGAGTGGGAAGCCAGGTTTTCTAATAGGGGTGACCAAGTGTTCATTAACCGTCTATGCACGGGACACACGTGGATAACCCAGAATCACCTAGTGAACGTAGACACGGGACCGGACGCACCACCATGCCCCTGTTGCCACCAAGTGGCAATCAGTTGTGAAACACTTACTTATGGATTGTGATGCACTCGCAGCAGCCCGACGAGCCTTATTGAGCCCCCCGTGCAACCTACAACGCCTGCACACAAAAACAGAACATCGAAAAAAACTGATCGGTTTCGAGAAACATACCAGACTATACGAAGTCGTGTGAAACTAACGAGGTTTGAATCATCTCTGTTACTGAACTCGCTGTCCTCCCTGCCTATTAATTGTGAATTTTAACTCAACTTCGTGCACGGAGCTGTGCAGAATCAACGGATCATCGTGCCCTACGGGGGAGCACTCAGTGACTACACTTTGGAGCTCTGGTGGAAAACAGGAGAAACTACTACTACTACTTTATGGGCCGACCTTCAACCATTTGAGACCAGCCAGAATGTCTCCCTCGGGGTCAGGTAGGCTCGAACCTACAACCTCCAGCTCCTAATGGTTATTCTATTGTGAGGTGAGCCCGACACACTACCCACCCGGTCACCGACCTGGTGCACGCTACTCACTCGGCCACCGAGCTGGTGCACGTTACTCACTCGGCCACCGAGCTGGTGCACGCTACCCACTCGGCCACCGAGCTGGTGCACGCTACCCACTCGGCCACCGACCTGGTGCACGCTACTCACTCGGCCACCGAGATGGTGCACGCTACCCACTTGGCCACCAAGCTGGTGCATGCTACCCACTCGGCCACCGAGCTGGTGCACGCTACTCACTCGGCCACTGAGCTGGTGCACGTTACCCACTCGCCCACCGAGCTGGTGCACGCTACCCACTCGGCTACCGAGCAGGTGCACACTACCCACTCGGCCACCGATCTGGTGCACGCCACCCACTCTGCAACCGAGCTGGAGCATGTTACCCATTCGGTCACAAAGCTGGTGCACGCTACCCACTCGGCCACCGAGCTGGTGCACGCTACCCACTCGGCCACCGAGCTGGTGCACACTACCCACTCGGCCACCGAGCTGGTGCACACTACTCACTCGGCCACCGAGCTGGTGCACGCTACCCACTTGGCCACCGCGCTGATGCACGCTACCCGCTTTGCCACCGAGCTGGTGCACGCTGCCTACTCGGTCTCAGAGATGGTGCACGCTACTCACTCGGCCACCGAACTGGCGCACACTACCCACTCGGGGCCACCGAGCTGGTGCACGCTACCCACTCGTCCACCGAGCTGGTGCAGGCTACTCACTCGGCCACCAAGCTGGTGCATGCTGCCCACTCGGCCACCGAGCTGGAGCACACTACCCACTCGGCCACCGAGCCGACCGCCCGACCACGCCATAGCTTAACGAGTTCATAGAATCACTAAATGAAGCCCATAGGATCACTAACTGACGCACAAACAATCACTTATCAAAGCTAAAAGAATTCCTAACATGACATATTTCATGCAAGAAGTATATTGACATAAATTAATCGATGGTCTCCCAAATTAGACACCGATATAAACTATTAAATAACTTGAGCTTGTAGAGAAGAATTGTCCTTTAAAGCTTGTGAATCTTCAGATGCTGATGACATAAATGCTCCTGCTCGTAGAAAACTCGATTCATCTGATATGGGGAAGGTTTCTTGAAGGCTCAACTTCAAGGCGAAATTTAATGTAACGGAGATGATTACTTCTGCGGAGGATGACTATCACTCATGAATGGATGAACTACATTTCAATGTAACTCTAAAGTTGAATAATACCTCGGTGTAACATTGTTTACTCTGGTATAACTATGCACCTCGAGCATACAGCGATGAAGTCGAAATGCAGACGCTACTGCACTGCAATCAAATAAATCTGGTTGACAGAAACAATTTAATGTGTTGTAAATGCAGCATATCTCAACCAAGTTCGATCTGAGGTGGCAGTGGTATTAGAAAGCTTTTATTATGAACTGTTTCAATAGTGACAAGGAATTACCCTTTATTGTTACTTGTATCATTCATTGTTCCACAGTGGTTCACGCTCAATAGGAATTACCCTTTATTGTTACTTGTATCATTCATTGTTCCATAGTGGTTCACACTCGATAGGAATTACCCTTTATTGTTACTTGTATCATCCATTGTTCCATAGTGGTTCACACTCGATAGGAATTACCCTTTATTGTTACTTGTATCATTCATTGTTTCATAGTTGTTCACACTCAATTTGAACTAACATTCATGATATCATTTGAGGTTTCACTCTCAATTTGAGCTGACATTTCATTGCCCTCATGAAATGTTCATTTATACATCTATTGTTTGTCTTCATCGCAAGGTATTAGCACACGTCAGTCGAGTTTTATATTAATTTATTTATTGATGAAGCACTTTTGAATGCGTCTTCAACTCTTAAAGAACTGGAGTTTTGAATCCTGGGCATATCAGTTCAGGTCAAGGTCGGTAGTACTGTATTTTTCTGTTGATGTGATATCAGTTTAAATAAAACGACTTCGTAAATTGACCCTGGGGAGTGAAAACGCACTGGATCGTTTCCTCCCGAACCCATGTATTGATCAACGGATCGTGTCCATGAGACTTGATTACCAGACATGCTCGCCTCCCAGCCTTTATCAGAACGAATTCAATACTGCACCACTTGCCCAACTCAACTGCAAAGAGCTGTCGCCCTTCCAAGTGGTAGTCGCGTCTTCAAGGGTCATCGCCCCTAAAAAAATCATCACCCCTCCAATAGGTCATCGCCCCTACAATAGGTCATAGCCCCTCCTTGGGGTTATCGCCCCTTATTGGGGTCATCGCTCCGCATTGGGGTCATCGCCCCAAGAAAGGGTCACCGCCTATCCAAAGGAGCATCGCTGCACAATTGAGTTATCGCCCCACCAAAAGGTCATCACCCCACTAAAGGGTCATCGCCCCATCAAAATGTTATCACCCCACTACAGGGTCATCACCCCACCAAAGGATCGTCTCCCAACCGAAGGGTCGTCGCTTCTCCATTCCCGGTTATCCAATTTGAACCCGTTACTGAGAATCTTTTAAATTTTCCACCATAATCACGCTCTGCTGTTAATTGAGAACCCTTTTGACCGACCGTCGGCTTTGGCCAGCGCAAGGAACAAAGACTGTAGGACAGGTGCTGGTCCATCCAGCTTGCAAGGAGTTTGGCAATATGGATGACATTTTGTTGATATGATTGGACATTATTTATCAACGTATGAACTATGCTTTTGAACAATCGAGATGAGCGGCCACTCGACGTAATTACCTTTAATTAAATATTCGAATATAATACCCGCTCTACCGATGGCATGAAGGGCTGCCTATGTAAACCAACTACGCCATAGACTATACTATTTGTTTTTCTTATTAGGAAAAAAACTGCTTGCGATTGATAAGATTTAATGAAAAACTCGAGTGTCCATAGGAGCGGAACACAAGCATGAGAATAATTAAATTATTCGCGTCGGGAATACTTCAAAGTTGGAAGTAATTGAAAGGCAAGCAAGGGGTTCGGAGTTAATTAGAAGCCTGTTTACACGCTTCACCCCCCAGCAACACCCTTCTACCCCTCCTCATGCATTACCCAGCTCTCATTGAACCCCTCTCTCCACCTCGTTTGGAACCCCTTCCCTCTCTCTTCCATCTCTCTTTGGCATCCCAGCCTTCTCCCCTTTCCTCTAGTTACCCTAGCCCCGGGAAAGATGGTCTTGTATGTGTACTGTGCCCCGGTTCCATTTTTCCCCTCTACCGTTCCATACTCCAGCCCCCCCCCCTTTTCCTCTAGGTACCCTAGCCCTAGGATACATAGTAAAACATGTGTACTGTGCCCCGGTCCCAACTTTCCACTCTACCGTTCGATACCCCAGCCCCCCTCCCCCTCCCCGTTTGACTCTCCTTACCTCCTTCAATGCCTCCCAATCATGTTTAATCAAAACCACCAGGCCGTATCGTGACCTCTATTGCCTACCGATAATCCGCAATCAAACACTCATCACAGAAATATCTGTACATTATCAGTATAACACTTTCAAATCGTGTATTCCCATCGTGATTCTTGGATAGCCTTGACTGACATCACCTGGGCAATCTTAGAGAGTAAATATTCTCATCGTTATTCTTAAAAAGTCTTGACTGACATCACCTGGGCAAACGTGCAGCCGAACAGTTCGATTGCGATGGTACTTCTGTTTATGTTACTTCCTTGATTTGAATTGGCAGAACTGTTCAACTGCTACTTTCTTAATATGCAATAGCGCACCTGTTCACCTGCTACTTTTTTCATGTACAATAGCGCACCTGTTCACCTGCTACTTTCTTCATATGCAATGGCGCACCTGCTCACCTACTACTTTCTTCATATGCAATGGCGCACCTGCTCACCTACTACTTTCTTCATATGCAATGGCGCACATGCTCACATGCTACTTTCTTCATATGCAATGGCGCACCTGCTCACCTGCTACTTTCTTCATATGCAATGGCGCACCTGCTCACCTACTACTTTCTTCA
>SDVV010020014.1:0-13409 GCA_016164225.1 Gammarus roeselii
CCTTAATCTGCCCAGGCTGCGCCTTTATCCGCCGAGACTGGCTTTGCAAAGCTAATGCTGGGTCTTTCTCTGCTCTGGCCTGGCTGGCTTTTCTGAGCAGTGGCTGCACCTTTCTTTGCCGCCGCTACCGCTGTCGCTTGCTTGGCCCGGCCTCCCGCCTGCTCTGGTGACCTGTCTCGTCTTACGAGGCAGTGTGTGCGTTTTAGTCTGCACGACGTAGTGCTCGAGGTAGAGCGTACACCCTCATCTTAGGATCCTGTGGCCGCAAGAACACAAGGCTCTCTCAAATTCATAACTGCACGCTCTAAACAGCGCAGGCTGCTCGAGTGTCTGTGGGTGTTGGAGGCAGCTCTGGTGACAGCGTGCACTGAAGGTTGTCCTGTAACCAATGTGCGCTGATGACTTCTCTTCAGCCTGTGTGCGCTGCAGGCTACTCTAGAAATTGTGTGCATCGCCGTCTGCCCTAGGATCAGTTTGTTCTACATGCTGCTCTAGAGACATGCGCTGCACCCCAATATGAGCAGTGTTCGCTTCACTCCAATATAAGCACGTTGTGCGCTGCGACCTACTCCTAAACTGAGCGCCACCGTTCAATCCAAGCTCAGAGTCCGCTGAAGGCTGTGTGATGGAGCAGTGGCAGGCCAATCCAAGGTAAACCTACAGCACAGACTACTCTAACAATAATGCTATCTTATCTCGGACAATGAAAAACATTGTATGTTGGAGGTGCTATAATGAAATGCATCACAGTGTAGGAAAATTATTGATGTTTTTTGCCCTAGATCTTACCATAGAGAAAAGAATATTACAATGCTGTGTTCAAATGCCATCGAAAAATGCTGTGATGCACCAGGCTCATGAATTAAATGTAAAGTGTTCACCGGACAGCCAGTCCAATCCTGACAACAAAAGTTTTCCGCCGATAGAACTTCATATAACAAACAATATACGTATATTGTTTAATTCGTCAATGTAAGCCAACATAAACTTTACACCTTAAATTTTTCCTAGTGAGTACGGATACACGTGTACCTTGCTAGAGCACTGATTGATATCCCATGTTTTATTTGAAGTCCACAGCAGTTTGTACTTGTGTAGTGTTAGACAACACCGCACCGTATTAATGAAACTGAAACACTCGAACGTAGCTATAAGTACGTATGATTTAGCAGACAAGAACAGTGTTATGCAAACCGCAAAATGTCGGGAAGTTTCAAGCCATCGTTTCTGTGAAGCAGAGTCAATTGGGAGAAAGTATCGATCTAGACACGGGAGCTCGATGTTTTGGGCGGTGTCCTGTTTATAAAGAATGATTCATTGAATCGCTAAAACCTGTTACGAATCTTAGCCGTTATTGCTGCCTCTCTCATTTTGTCGCACCGCTTTGGCCGCTTACCCTTGCAAGCCAACCCACCGCGCCAGGCACTTGTTAAAAGAGTCCCTCTTAACCCCAAACTCTCTCAATCGTCATGCATCATTTGTTTACTCGCCCAAGCATCTTTCAGACTCTTCTACTGGAGATGTGTTGTGACTAAATTGCATACGAGTCACTTAATGGTATTTGTATGTGCAAACATGCTTTCTTGTTAACTCTTAGTATTATCCACTTTGAACATTTTTCTAAGCCACACAACATTTCGGTTCATTCATCAGGTAATCATGAAAATGACCTCACCACCCGTACCCATTCACGATCACGTTAATCACGTCATTCTTCATTCACTCAATGTGATGTGCCTCCCGTTGATCGGCACGTGATGTGCTTGCCGTCAATTTCGTCCACAGTTACGCTCTCATTGTATCGATGGCCATTTTATTGATACAAATAAATATCTCCTTCTGTCCAAATCAGGGCTCTGTCCACGCCGTCGCCTTTAGCAACTGACGGGGTACTTCTTAAGACTCGTTTCTTTAGACTCTCCTGGCGCTGAGGAGAAGCTTAAGCCTCATGTCCTAGTGTACGAGTGCCCGTGCCAATGCTGCCGTCTTGCTTCTGCTGCCTCTCATTATTATTATAACTAATAATAATACTATTGTATTGATAATGTTACTCCTAGAACTAGCGGCGGCCGAGTCCGTTGTAATTATTATACTGCGCTAAGCATTTACCAGCTTGTTAACCATGAACGCCCGTGCACCTTTTCCGTCCTCCGCTATCCTCTCACTAACAGAAGGCTGACCCTCGAGCCATCGTCGCGGTGGGCACCACGACTAGAGAGGGGGCGTTTATTGTCAGCTCCTCAGAAATGGGGGTGTTGATGGCAACCTTCATGGAGTCACGTTCTTATGACCGATTTCTATAGCTGGCTATGCCCCGTTAGCAATGTATGGTCACGGCGATGGTGGCCCGGGCGTCAGCTGAGTATGTCCAAGTGTAAGGCAAGTGTCCATGTCATTATTGCCACTGGTTTAGAAGGCTCTTCGGGAGGCTTAGGATATGTTTTAGTGATAAATAATTCCACCTCCCGCCCTCTCTTGAGCTCCCATCTCTTCCTTCCACTACTATAGAAAGATTTCAAAAAAGTCTTATTTTTCCATGGTGTACTAGTAGGAATATTAGTATCATTCTATCTGCTATGCCATGACTGCTAGTGCTGTTATCCGCTTCACGTCAATGCAGCCTTGCCACTGTTTATTAAACTTTGCCATTCACTCCATATAATATTGCACTTTGCCGTTTATATTTCTTTAATTGGACTTTAAAGTTGTCTGTTATCCGCTGACTGGCCGAATAGACAGGAAAAATTACCCTGAAAGAATCTATGAAGTCGTTGAACTGTCCCATTTTACAGTATTAGTGATAGCTACCGAAATTATGCTAATGGACTCTTTTCGTTTGTTGGAATAGTACCGTGTTTGTTTTCTTCTTATAACTGGTTGAGATCTTACAAAACTTGGCTGCTTGTTTTCTTTTAACGAAATGTCACTAAATTCAAACGAGCCTGACTTTTTAATAGGATGGGAATTAAATTCTTTCTGTATTTTAAAGTTTTTCCCCGACAAGCTTCAGTTGTCAAACTTTTTTGAAAATTCAAATCTACTTTCTTTAGTGAGTTTCGTTCGTAGTTACTATGAATAAAATTTCTAGCTCTATATAATGCTAATAATTGTAATGGTAATTATAACGTTGAGTTGTTGACACCGGTTCTCAGCGCTCCTGCCCGCACCATTTAGAACCACTGCTTGTAGTCCATCATTTTTACTAGTGTTATAGGTGTGAGTATAGTTTTTACTAAATACGCCCTTTAACACGTACTAATACTAATGCTTCTACCACTTGATAAATAATATACCTACACGTATGTGCGTGCATGTGTAGGGCATCTGACGTAGTCTTCACCTAAGATATGTCATGCACATTACTCCTTTCTGTCAAAATCGCAAATGATTATTTTCCCCGATACAACAGGAGATACCCTAGCGTCCCCCTAACTGCTAGCATGACATTAGGTCTTATTTTGAGGTAGTCGTAAGCTAACTGGCAGGTTTGGTCAAGCGTTCCTGTCGTCGCCGCCGCCGTGTCGCGTTGCCTGGCTACTACCGCCGCGTCGCCAAGGTTACTGCCGCCCGCCTGCCCGCATCTTAGCAGTTGCTTGTAGCGCTCTTGTGTATCTATGTTTGTAGTAACCCTCGTTAGTTATAAAGGCTGTTGTTGCTTCGTAGCTTAGTGGTCTTCCTGGTCTAGGGTGCGGGGTGTGGCGAGTCGGAGCCGTCAAAACCATGAACACTCGATTACGAGTCTAAGCCTCCGCAGGAGAATAAGGTTTGTAGTGCAGCACTCTCATTTAATTCCGCATGTCTTTTTGCAACAATTCTCGATGGTGACCAACGTGACGTTTCTGATGCATACACGAGACATCCTGTGACGCACATCATCAAAGTGTGACTTAACCGGAAACAGCCCACGCTGACACCCCGCTCCTGTCAGCCCGACCCACGCTGACGCCCCGCTCCTGTCAGCCCGATCCACGCTGACACCCCGCTCCTGTCAGTCCGATCCACGCTGACACCCCGCTCCTGTCAGTCCGATCCACGCTGACACCCCGCTCTTGTCAGCCCGACCCACGCTGACACCCCGCTCATGTCAGCCCGACCCACGCTGACACCCCGCTCCTGTCAGCCCGACCTTTGCATGCTGTAGTCCATTTTGTTTTTACTTGACTATATTTGTATACACTCGTAAAACTAAGCCGGTCTGAGATATATAAAGAAAGTCTTCATTAAAGCCGTTTCCATTGGTCTCTGCATTAATTTATCGGCATGTTTCGTAAGAGAAACTAATCTCAATATAGAGAAACACATTTGTATTCGTTCCTCCGAACGAGGGTTGTGTTGAAGCAACGCTTTACTGTTTCTTTTCTCTCTTTGTTTACTGGCTTTTTTTTGTATAACAGTTATTATATTCAATGATAAGCAAGCATCATTTGTTCCAAGTCACAAACGCTTGTTGATGATTGTGACAGAGTTTCTGTTTATTTTTAATTCTGTATCATTAATCGTATGATATAAGTTACTTCTACTACTATGAATAATACTATAGGAATACAGTTGAAACTTGCACTATGATATATTTTGCTATATTTTTACAGGGGAAAATTGAGCCGCCGATGTCTGACTTAGAAGAAAAATACTCTGCTAATTGTTGCCTGTAAAGTGAGCGCTATTACCTGGCAGGGACGCTAGAGTAATGTTCAAGTTTAACTCCCTGGCAAGATAAAGTGTGATCGGCTAGAACAAGAAGAAGAGCAACAACGGACAAAGTCGTCGAGTACACAACTAACTTTCTGCACCAACTACAACAGCTGTCGTTAGCTGCGTAAAGAATATCTCCACGTCTGCAGCTGAATCACGTTCTCGTTACACCGACGGTTGGTTTACTAACACAGTGGTTGCTACAATAAGTGTTGGTTGACTAGCGAAAGTTTGCACTGCCAGTTGCGTTGGTTAGTCAACTAAAAGCTGCATTGACGACTGCGGTAACTTGGTTGAGCGACGCGCTCGTTGCATCTATGCTAAAAAGAGCTCATTTTGTACGTAGTGAGCACTCCGTACCAGCATAAACAGAAGCCTTCGAGCGAGTCATTCAGTAAATTGTATACTTTCTTGGCAGTAGTATTGTTGGGGACGCGTTCGGACGTTCCTACAGATTTTGTGATATTTTCTTATCGTTAATTAAGTGAAACTCTATGTTTTTCTGTAATTACTGACTTTGCTAGACTTAAGGACATTACTCGGAGGTACGACGCGGAGCACAGAGGCAGAACAGGCTATTCGAACTTAATGGTATCGAGACTCAAGCATCGTTTGAGCCTTAGTCTTAACTCCATCAGATGGTACCGGCTGAAACAAGCTTACTAGGCTTTCATTGACTTCCTAAAACAGAAAAGGCCTATTTACCTCCAAATGAACCATGTTGCTCAGAACCTTCATGTTTCCCCCATTTCTCTTATTCAAGTCGCTTAGGGTGCCTTTCAACTTCTGAGGGCATGACACGTCTTGTGTTGGAGATTTCCAGGAACTAGCGAACCGTTGTGCTCTGTGTCGGGTCTCCGGCCCATGATGAAGTATTGCACCTAATAATAGAAACATGTTTTGAAACCTTTAACTATCTATTGTCATTCGAGCGGTGTTCAACACCATGGCTCTATTTACTGGCCGCAATATTATATAATTATAATACTATTACCTAAAGTTGTTGGTGTAATAATAAAACTGGGATTGCGAGCAAGAAGATTATGTTGATACTGTCATATGAAAGAGTACTTGACTCGACACCAGTTACTGACTATAGTGACCGAGAACTTGTGTAAACGATAGTTTTTTTTGTGTAGTGTGACACGTTATTTGAAGAATTAAAGTTTCTATTCATTTGAAGTCTGTACTTGTAAAATACGCAGAATTAATTGTTACATGAGAAATCTCTTTAATTTTTAGACGTAGACTAATAATATAATAACCTTATAACATTGAATAATTTCAATTTTAGAACTCGAATATTACCGATTGTATTACTATTATGAAAGTGGTAGAGAGTACCGTTGTGTTTTGAATGGTTTTCATAGATCCTATATGATAGCTAATATTAGTATTCTTTGAGCAAATCATTTGGGCAAGAGGTGAAGGCACGAGTGTGTATACACTGTAATATCAATCTATTGTTCAACATAGTCAAGAGGAAATTGCTATGTCAAGACGAGTATCTACTTGCTCAACATTCAAGACGGAAATATAAAAGAGATAAAAATCTGTCCTCGACTTTTAATCCCATTGATCTAATGGTTACCTTCTCAAATTGTAATCGACCGGGTTGGTTGGTCTCCGCATCTATGTCGCCATGGTCGCCTTTAAAAGTACAGTATTCTTCAATCTCAATCACGTCCGCCATCTTGATACGTTTGTCAGTATTGTAGGCTATGTAAGGTTCCTGTGCTATCTGTCAAGGTGCTAGAGGTGGGACCGCACCAACACAACAGGGTCGTGACACTCCTGTCTACAACATTCAACTCCATTAGACTGCAGTTTGTGCCGTTTACTTACTGTTAGCTCCATTCAATTCTTGGGCAGGCGAATGTTCTTCCGTCTTCTTTGGTTCAAGTGTTCGAGACAGTGACCCTTCGAGGCTATGCAAGTTTTCCTGCATAATGGCAGAAATCTCCATCAGTAACAACGAACTATAGTTGTGCTGGTGCTTCCCAACCCAAGGCTGTGTGGGGACAATCATTCATGGTTGTGCTGGTGTAGGGACGATCTGCTAAGCCGGTGCGTCCTAACCCAATGCTGGTGTAGGGACGGTCTATTGTACGGGTGCTTCCCAACCTACTGCTGGCGCGGAGATATGTTGTGCTGGCACGTCCTGACCCAATGCTGGTGTGACGACAATTTGTTGTGCTGGTGCGGGGACGGTCTGTTGTGTTGGTACGTCCCAACCAAATGCTGGTGTAGGGATGATTTGTCATGCCGGTGCGTCCTAACTCAATGCTGGTGTAAGGATATTTTAGCCGGTGCGTCCTAACCCAATGCTGGTGTAGGGACCTACGAATGTGCAGTATATTGAGCTAATTGCATCGGTACAATCATATTTTTTTACCCGTAGAGTAATAATGTTGACTGCTCATTCAACGAGTACAACGTAGCTTGCTAAATGATGAACTGAATCAAATCAGCTCCTACAATTGGAGTACCGCTTCCATACGTCAGAAGGCCGCCATCTATTGATGAACCACTACACTTATTTACCTGAAAATCTGCATATCTCAAACCTTTGAATGGGAGAACAATACCTGGGCTTGGTGATTTAAAATTTAAATTGTAATCTTTGGTCAAAATTTGGGTAGCTGTAACGAGGGTTAGTTGTGATGACAGTTATTTACTTTTTATTACTTCGACAAGTGTTTAGAAGTACCTATGTAGAATAATCCGGGATATTTGTATCTTTCTATTTTACTTTGTCACTTGTATAGATGATCGTATCATGCTATTGGTGCTGTGAAACCTTACTTATTCGAGTCACCAAATAGCTACTCTGAATCATAATTACAAATTTCAAAATACCAAACGTATGAGCGAAATGTATGTAAACAATTGGATAGCGGGGGGCGGGGGTGGTCAAGCAGTGCCCCTCAGTCCGAGGGTTGGGGATACAAAAACATGAACAACAGCAGAGACAAAATCTTTTGCAATAAGCTGCATTGCGGAGCCTTTCAAAGCTGACGAGGCGCGCTTGCTGAGAGAGTATGTACAATCGCTCACAGTTTCCCAAACGCTGTCTCTCAGGCTCTTATGGTTTCCTGTCTGCGTTCCTCAGCGCACTCACTGCGGAATCGCTGCTGGCCACAACGTTGTTGAATGTGTACGTTTTGTTGTGCGTTTTGAAATTGTTTTTACATATTATTAGATTGCTTATTATATGATTATTATTTTTATTATTATTATGATAATACAACGGTATATTTGCCTTCAAATGTGTAAATATCTATATATATAGTATATAAATATGAATTGTTAAAAGTTAATCAAAATATTTGTAACTTTAAGACCTATTGAGAAACGCTCTCGCCTGGGAACACATTGCTTCCTTGTCTCAGAATGTTGGAATCACCTTACTTCCTTTACTGGAATACTGGGAACACCTTGCTCCCTTCTACTGGAATACTGGGAACACCTTGCTCCCTTCTAGTGGAATACTGGGTATACCTTGCTCCCTTACCCTGGAATACTGGGAACACCTTGCCTCCTACTGGAATACTAGGAACACCTTGCTCCCATCTACTGGAATAATGGGAACACCATGCTCCCTTATACAGGAATACTACAAATACTTTGCTCCTTTTTACTAGAATACTGGACCCAAAAGAGCAGCTTTGCCTGCATCCACCAAATAACTTGTGACGTTTTGCAATTATTATTTGAAAGACAAATTTTACTAACATTTTAATTGAAGTAGATACTACAGACGCCAGAAATAGGTCCTTTCCGCATTTTGTTTACGATATCTCTGCATGGAGATAGTATGATTTCAAGTATGCAAGTACATTTGGCTGTTTTCTCTGGTCTAAAGGAAAAAGCTATTTGTATATACCTAAAATAGTACAATACCCATGCATGGATATCTAAAACAAAACGTCAAAAGGTCCTATTTTTGACGTTTAAAGTACATTGGTATTCACCAGGCATCAAAATCTGGGCGAAAACAGTACCGGTTTGCTTCCCCTTCCCTCTCTGATGAGGCATCCTTTACTGCACAATCCTTATCTCACTAAAGCCTGAGCTCCGGTAGTGATGAGTTCCTTAATCTGATGTGATCCTTTTCTCGATCCTCTCCCCTCTACCTTAGTTAACTATACAGTGCCTGCCCTCCATCAGGTTGATGTTGAAGTTTCTTCTATTGTCTCTATCCTGAGGCATGATGCCCCTTGGCCCTTCCTATATCCGCCAAGGAAAATGAACAACGAAATCTCTCTGAAGCATTTCATACTTCTTATACTCTTTATTAGAGCAAATAAAAACCACAACTTTTTGGTGATAACTCAGACAATGAGTTAGAAAACTTCACAGTTAATTCCTGTGGAAAGCAACATTTCTCGGTTAGGGCTTTTGATCTTTCCCAACCTTTTAAAAATTGATGTCGCATCAAAACATACGCACCAGAGGTAGGAATTAACAGTGAGAAGCTGAGAATGTCACGTTACCACCCGCCTGTGGCAGCTGTGCCCCTCTTACTCGTGTATTAAAGCTTCAGGTTCTCTCCATCTTGCACTAGGCCAGGCAATACTAATACTAGGGTGTGGCGACCGCAACTCGCTGGCTGACTATAGTAACCTAATGGGGACTACTCTTTATCCAGGAGTGACGACATCAACCTGCTGCCGAACGATTTTAACCCAGGGTGACGACACTAACCCCGGGGGTGTCAATCCATTCACTCTTGTTAATCATTGCTTGAACCTCTGATGATTCATCCTTTGACTTTTACTAAAGCCAAGTCGAGGTGCGTGGGAAGGTACTGTCTCGCGTAGGGTAGTGTAGTCGTGTTTTGCTGTGTTGAGCTCGTAACGGACGATAATTTGTAAGGCCTAAATCCGTGGTAAATGTTGTACAATATACACGCATGCAGTCAGGTTTTACTTTGTATAATTACTATTATCATGTAATAATTGATTTTTTCAGGATTTTTACCAGTGATACATTGTGTGTGAGCGTATATACGTTTGTAATTTTACCTGCATCAGTTTTCTGTGTCGAATTGATATTTGTGCAGCAACATGGCGATCGTATTTAATGGTCACTAATCAGCGTCAAGAGCAAACTCAAGACGACCAACTGAATAAAGATATTCTTGAGATGAGGAAGCTCTCTGGGTCGATTATTTATTCTGAAAGCGTGGCGCGAGAATCGAAAGAATAAACGAATTTCGGTTCTCGGTGTCTCTGAGAGTACTAGGGTGTCAACACTGGAGCTGTGAATGTAAGGCCGCGGTTGCAGTGGGCTGTGGCTTGGGGAAGTATGACAGCGGGAGGAGTTGGGGAGGCTGAAGTGGCAGATAGGCGTATATTCAATGGATATGTAGTCCTATTCATAATTTTATACAATAAGTGAACATTATTTCTTTACTTACGTTGATGGGTTGCCTGAGCAGCCTCTCCAGACCTCTATACTCCTCTCCCCCGGTAACATTCCAAATTTCGCTTCTCAAACATGCATGTACGTCTTTCAGGTCACTGCACGATCATGGGCTCAAAATAGCATTCAAGCCAGTCAAAATCATGGCTAGGTAGATCTTGAATCCTGTATTTGGTTATACCATTTGAGCAGCGTTTACCAGCGTTTGAACAACTGCTGTCATGCAATACGTCTAAAATTATGTTTTATTAACGTGGTCATCCTGTGTATAAAGTGCCGTAAACGAAACAAATATTATTGATATTTTTGCACCCTACGGGTGAAAATAAGAACAACACAAAGTCAGCCATCTAAGAGAGCAATGAGGCTTGGCCTCGGGACGTCTTGGGCCGGTCTGGCTGAAGAAAACGACTCTTATTATAATGAATGTTGTGTATCATGACCAGCTCTCGGGTGCTGTTGGATCGGGAAACTTATGTTAAGAGAGTCAATGGCCCCGCCCCTATCGCTCTGTCACGGTTGGAACAAAACATGTAGCGTAATAATAATAATATTAATAATAATAATAATAATAATAATAATAATAATAATAATAAAGCTCAAATAAAAACAGTCTACAAGAGTTTCATTTATCCTTCGATGAGCCCTTCGCTTATGTCTCCCAGCCTTGGTGGTGATGAACCCTGCTCTTATGTCTGCCAGCCCTGGTGGTGATGAACCCTGCTCTTATGTCTGCCAGCCCTGGTGGTGATGAACCCTGCTCTTATGTCTGCCAGCCCTGGTGGTGATGAACCCTGCTCTTATGTCTGCCAGCCCTGTTGGCGATGAACCCTGCTCTTATGTCTGCCAGCCCTGTTGGCGATGAACCCTGCGCTTATGTCTGCCAGCCCTGTTGGCGATGAACCAGTCTCTTAGGTTTTCAATTGTGGTTTATCTAGCTTTTTTAATAACATTTTTTTATTGGCCGGGGGGAAAAGAATGAACAATTTGCATTTTGTTCAATTTACTGTTGAAGTCAATTGAACCAATATGCGGTCAAAGCATACACACTTGAGCTTGTGCTCACAAGAATAAAACTGCAGATCTTTCACTTTGAGCAAGGATCTTACAGTTCGAAGAAGCAAAAGGGGATAAATTGAAGCAAAGGAAAGGATCGGGCGCGACAGATACAGACACTAGGCCGAAATCCCCAGCAAGGGGGTGGCCGTCGGCAAGGCGCACTTCACACTCTCATACACTCGCACACCTTAGCCCTTTTGCGCCAAAGGGTCCGGCTGGGAACCCCGCATCACACCCTAAGGGTCATGAGTGCGGTTTGAGGTTAGTGTCGGTAGCAGGGTACGACAGTGTGACTGGTTTACTCCTGCCGCGTCATGATGACCGGGCCCCACCCGCTCACCACCAACCCCGTCTCACCGATATGCCTAGGGCGGGAAAGCACATCAGGGCAGCGTCAAATTTCATCCGTTCACAATCGTTCTCCACTCACGCCTATCCAATGCACGCTCGCTTGCTACCTCCACGCTCACGTCTCTCATTCCTAACGCCTGCTTCACACCATTCATCCACCCTTACTTCGGTCTCCCTCTAGGCCTACGTCCACTCGCCTCTGACTTCAACAGCTTTTTCGTCAATCTCGTTTCATCCATCTTCACCATGTGCCCGAACTATCTCGGAACACGCGAATCAACTCTGTCCTCTAACTTCTTCACCATCCCCGTTACGGAGCCTGTCTCTCAGCGACACTACCGACATGCTCCTCAAACATTTCATCTCGAAAATGTTCAACCTTCTTCTCTCCTCTGCTCTCACACCCCAAGCTTCAGCCCCGTACATCACAGTTGGGACAACGCGTGACTGACCCAATAGCAGGTGGGAGACAGAAGGCGGAAGGAAGTTGCCGTTTCCTTTAGCTTTGTTCCCTTAGGTCCTGTAGAGACCGAATGATCAACCGATTGCATGGACATTTCAGGGCTGGCTGAAGTGTCCGAGTGCTTCTATTACTTCTCTTAGTCATTTACCTACGATACCTGATCGATTACGTTAGCTATACCATGCCAAAATGAATCATTGGGATTGGCATGTTATATGATACTTGTTCCATAGGAGTCCTTTTATTGAGTCATTGAAGTTAGTGATCTGAAAGCCTCCGGCATCCATCGGTGGTGTGACTGGTCACATACCGGGGGGCTCATGGCTGTTTGGTAGGTGGTTCACTTTGGCGTGAACGTTGCCGCGTGGAGAGCAGCTATGGCTTGTGAACACTGCTGTGCCTGTGGCATACTTCAACTGATTTTCTTCGGTGGAAATAAGGCTCAAATCAAACACGGCCGTGGTCTAACGTAATTTAAACCTATTCTACGGTGTAGAATAGGACTAATACACTATAAATTCTGACAATTTGTCAGCATATATGCCGTTTGTACCGCAAGTGGCTTTTAAATACATTAGTCAGGACATCGTATGAACGAGCCCTTGCATGTCTCCCAGCCCTGGTGGTGATGAACCCCTCCCTTATGTCTCCTAGCCCTGATGGTGATGAACCCTATTCCTATGTCTCTCAGCCCTGGTGATGATGCTTCCTTCTCTCGTCTCCCAGCCGTGGTGGTGATGACCCCTTCTCTTATGTCTCCCAGCCCAGGTGGAGATGAACCCTTCTCTTATGTCTCCAATCCCTGGTGGTGAGGCATATTGTTGGATTCGGTGCTGTTGTTTTTCATCAAAATGTAATGAGGCTCAAAACAAATTTTAAAAAATGAGTGTCGTGTATGCTTCGGGAGGGGGTTCAAACCCTTATCCACGAGAGCCTGTGGCCGTCTATCTGTGTGATGAAGCGCAGTATCCAAAAATGCAAATGCCTAACACAGGAATGAAGACCGCCCTACGGGGGAGTCTGCATTAACTTCGCGTTGGGACTCCGGTGTAACATTGAAGCAAATAATAATAATAAATAACACAGGAATGAAGTGCTAAGGTGGATGGATGATTATTCATTTTATAGATCATTAACACTTTATTCTAGTATTTTATTACTTCTTCTCGCTTGGGCTCTGTTATTTTTCTCTGCCCTTTGTTTCATGATCCTTTTTTGTATTAATTATAAAATTATACATCGGTATTAAACCTAGTCTGTTACTATTGTGAACCTACTCCGTTACTATTGTGAACCTACTCTGTTACTATTGTGAACCTACTCTGTTACTATTGTGAACCTACTCTGTTACTATTGTGAACCTACTCTGTTACTATTGTGAACCCACTCTGTTACTATTGTGAACCTACTCTGTTAC
>SDVV010020015.1:0-13409 GCA_016164225.1 Gammarus roeselii
GAAGAGGAGGTACGCGTCGCTTGTCATTGATTAGAATTGTTGTCAACAATGGTTCTGAATTGTTCAGAGATGCAATATTCATGAATTTTGATGGATAAGAAGTGCCGATGGTGTAATCGTTCTCACTGCTGCCGTTGTTTGCAGGTAATTCATCTGATTAGATTTGAAGATAATTTATATATTTTACACGAACATGACATGGTCCATTGACCTAAGGAATAAACTTAGACACGTCTTAAATTATGGTTTATCTTGCACATTATGATATCGAGACAAGGCCAGGGGCTAGAGCAATGAAGGCACATGACGCCGTATGGAGTCGTGTTGTTTGAGAGAAAGGCTACGACTTCGAATAGCACAGAATAATATTCCTTAGCTTTAGTAGCACATTAGGGAGCATTAGAACCGTCGTTTCTGTTCAGATTATCCTAGTTGAGATCTGAACACGTCAGAAACATGTATAAAATCCGTCAATCGTGCATGCGAGCCGCTCACAAATGTTCCTCTTCTCTCCGTGAAAACGTTTGCACGCTGATTGTGTGTGAGTGAGCCGCCAACCAGCTCTACCTAAGCATAAACATCGTCTCATAAACAAAGATTGCATCAAGTCGCAGTGACCAAATCCCAAGTAAGAGCTGTTTGTATAATAATATAAAAATCTTTACAACTCGGACATTGAAAAACTAAGTAATTCACCATAATTTAAATTTTAGAACCTATCCATGGCGCAGTTAGAGTAAGGCGCTCAATGGTAACTACCTCCTCTATGACCTTGATAATTAGCTGGCACAGAAGTATTCATGTTCGGTACTTGTTTCAGAAGTGGTGCCGGCTGGAGAATGTGCAAACACGTATACATGGTGTTTATAAAGTTCTTAACTAACGCTAAATGAATTTGTTTATACAACGGTGTCGACAATACTGGACTATTATATACATTCCGCAATATTGAGGGAATACGCAAATTTCGTCCAGTTACAGGAATAGTAAAATATAACACAATGCCAACCGAGATGTTCAGAGAAAGCCAGCAGACACGACATAGTTTCAATTCATGTAGCCGGTAAACATACAAAGTGTCAAATCACACTAGTTTATCGTCCTCCCAGGAGCATTGTCGCAGATGATATCGATCTTTACAACACCCTAGTCGTTGTGGTCCGAAAACAAAACAATATTGTACTTGGAGACTTCAATATGCCCGACATCGATTGAGAAACAGAAGAATGTACCGCTACTGGCCAACGCCTGATCGATTTTGCTGACGATTAGTTTATGACCCAAATGATAAAGACACTTACATGAGGTAGCAATATTATTGATCTCATATTTAGTACAACCGACTCTCATGTCACGAACGATGAAGTGGATGAACCCCTCGGAAATAGCGACCACAACTGTATCCGTTTTATGATTGAGCTCGAGTTGAAAACGTCAATTAACTGAGGAAAAGTCTCTAACCTAAGATTAGCTAACTTTGATAGCTTAAGAGAAGTAATGGCGTCAGCAAATAAAACCCTCGAACAAGATGTCAATCAATTGCTAAGCAATTTTTTCAGTGCACTTCAATGTATTGAAAATGACCATGTCTCTCGCAAAAACAGATAAACAGCAGTCAATCAGCCTAAGTACTGGAAAGGAGAATTGCAGCGCCTTCAGTCGCAAAAGGAAGCAAAACACTCGCATAGACAAAAGCACCCACACGACGATGCTGCAAAAAATGAATACAAAATCAGCCGCCGGATTTCTAAAACCGTCCAGAAACGAAAGAAAAAGATTACGAAAATTAAATTGCGGCCAACGTCAAAACTAATCTGAAACAATTTTCAGTTATATATCGACAAAAAAATCAAGATCTGTGATTGGCCCTCTTGAAAATGATATTGGTGAGCTAGAAGCCGACGACACTAAAATGAGTGCCCTGCTTAACCAATTTTTCTTTTCTGTATTTACGTTAGAGCATGCGGATATTCCTAATCCTGAGGATATCATAGCGCAAAGACAAATCGAAGCCCTCAGCACAGTGAACTTTTCCCATGCCGAAGTTATTAAATATATAGAAGAATTGAAAGTTACAAAATCTTCGGGTCCAGCCCAAGTTCATCCCAGAATACTGAAAGAGACTAATAACAAAATAACATCTAGCAAACATTTTCACAAAATCTCTCACAAATGACACCTTTCTCTCTCAATGGAATATTGCCAAAGTCACCCCAATTTTTAAAAAAAGGGACAAAAAGTGTCCCGGAAATTACCATCCAATAAGTCTCGCTCAGTCAAAGGCATATGGATGGAAAGTTTGATCACGGATAAAATTACAGAATTCTTAGAACTAAATCAGTTAATAGGTCTCTCTCAGCATGGCTTTAGACGCAATCGTTCATGTCTTACTAGCCTGCCGTTATTTTTTGAAAAAAATAATTGAATTTCACGACACGAAATCTACGATCGACATCATTTACCTTGACTTTCAAAAGACTTCCGACAAAATTCCTCACACACGCTTGGTTAGTTAATACACAGCATCGGTATCCGAGGTGAACTCGATACCTAGATAAAATGCTGTCTCATGGACAGACTACAGCGAGTCGTACTTAATGCAGTTTCCTCCAATTGGAGTAAAGTTACAAGTGGCGTGCCCCAAGGACCTGTGTTAGGTCCAGTTTTCTTCATAATATTCATAAGCCATCTCGGCAGCAACGTACTCTCGAACATTAGTAAGTTTGCAGACGATACCAAGCTAGGAGGAAAAGTGCAAGCCAAACTCGAGTGTGAGCAGATCCAATTAGACTTGAACAAAATGGTTGAATGGTCGGAAAAGTGACAAATAAAATTCAATGTCGACAAGTGTCAAGTTATGCAAATTTGTCACCCTAACCCTAGACACGAATATTCAATGTCCGGAAAGGAACTAATACCTGTCACCGAAGAGAGAAATCTAGGTGTCATCATTAGTAACGAATTGAAGAGCAGCAAGCAATGTAACGATACAGCCAAAAAAGGCAATAAAATGATAGGCATGATATCCCGCACAATCTTGTACAAGACCAGAAATAGTATTCGCAGGTTATACACTGCATTTGATAGACCGCACCGTGAGTATTCCGTCCAATTTTGGTCTCCATACCTCAGAAAAGACATTATTGAATAAGAGATGGTCCAACGTAGAGCTACCAAACCAATCCCTTCGCTGCGCCATAAATCTTACGAAGATTTACTGCACGAACTTAACCTTTATTCGCTAGAGAAACGTAGAGTCAGAGGTGACGTGATCGAAGTGTGAAAGATTATGAAGGGTAAGGAAAACGTCGAGCGAGCAAGCCTTTTCACTTCAGATGCAAACGGAGTGACCAGGAATAATGAATACAAAATCGTTGGCAAGCGTTTCACACTCGAAATCACACGCAATTTCGTCACGTATAGGATTGTCTAAGAATGGAACAGACTTCACGCGAAAGTTGTGAACAGCGATAGAATCGAAACGTTTAAGTCACAGCTTGACAAATTCTGCCAAAATCGCCGCTGAATTGCTCCCATCTAAAGCACTTTCACCAGTATATTCGTGAAAAATTGTGTCCGGCATTGACACCCATACGGTTAAATTAGTGCCCGGCATTGACACTAGCACGGTAAAACAGGTGCGCGGTATTAGTATCTGCTCGTTGCAAATAGGTGTTTAGCAATGACACCGGTCAGCACTGGTTTAACGAGGAATAAAACTGTGACAATCTCAGATCAACACTGTGGGTCGATGGCTCTCTCTTCAGGTGCTGATTTGAGTTGTTTCGATTATCATCGTTAAATGTTATTTCCTTCTACAAATTTTCCCTTTCTTGATCTATTAATACAGAAAGTACACAGACACAAGATGCTATCTTAGACGTTCTACTTCAGAACAAATCTTCTTCCTATCACAAGGCATCGCAATTTGGGCCAAAAGTCCTATTGTTGTCTTCTTACACTTGTAAACACTTGTAAGCACAAATGGATTATAACGCTGTTTGCTGCTGTGCGCGCGAGAAGAGCTGTCAAACTGAATTTTGGACTCAAGTACACGTTCGTTGGAAGAGCTAACGATAAGTATCAACCTCGTTTTTCTAACAAATTATTCAATCCCTTCCAACAACAAAGAACCGGGAAAATGATGAGCGGAGATGGACGACCGCGCAAGCCGCCAACATTGCATGTGCTGGTAGACGGAAAAATCTTTAAAATGTCAATTACAAGATAAGGCAAAGTGATTTGCATCCAATACCTCCTTTCCAGTACAATCGATCTCATGAGCTCACCGATCTGCATAAGTGACAAGCTTTGGAATACTGTCCTATAATTTTGGCCAGCAACATCAGCCTTCCAAATACAATATTTACAGATTGGGAATCGTTCACGTTAGAGCTACATTCTAACCGTCAAAAATCAGGATACTGGTGAGATGAAAAATAATTTCTGTACGGGGACTTGATGAACAAACACGATGAAAAGTCAATGGCATGGGCATCAATCGTGGACGGCAGAGACCTCCTACAATCGGGCTTGAAGACGACGTAGCAGTTAACACCGAGAAGTATCTCAATCTCCTTAAGAAAAATTTGTTGTCAACTGTTAGGTAGGAAGAATTTCACTATAAGCCGGATGGCTTATAGTGAAACGAGTCTCTCGCATTTTTATTGGACAAATTTCCGGAACGAGTAATCAATCACCTGTCTAACGAACCGGCCTTGCCCCGTCTATAGCCTCAATCTCAGGCCGCTAAGCAACAGTCGTCACAGAAATGAATTAGAAGAAGTTCGACGGGCGGTTGCAAGCTTTATCCGAAGGGTTCAAGTCTGCGCACATAAAAATAGATCCCATTTAGAAGCTGAAATTTAATTTTTGTTCATACTCATCGCATGAGATGAGTTTAAGCTGTTGATGACACTCATCTCATGCGGCAGCTATCGATCAATGCTGGAAGGATTTTATAAATTTATCGGCAATGTTCGTAATCATCCAACCTTGCACAGAGGAATGTTTTTAGATTGGGAAGTTTGAATTCTACATTTCTATGTCACATTATAGAAAATGTACTGATGCCTAAAAGTCCATATTGAAATAGCAAAGGGGAGCGGAAGGAAGGGGGGAGGGGATTGAATATATGCCATAATATGATTTTGATTGTTGCGTATTATAATGTCTGAATAAATATATTTTAGTGAAGCGACTGCGACGGCGAGCTTGGAAAATGATGAGTTCTGAACTGATTTATATTGAAGACTATATAAATTAATACTAATAACAATGCGCAACCTTTCTCTGTCACTTAATAAAAAATGCATTATATTACGGGTTTGTTGATTTGAGGATGTAAGAGAATTTAGGAGTGTGAATTTTATATTCGAATAGGAAAATGTTGATATATTACAGCAATATCAGTCTACACAAGTAGTAAGTACTAAGCCTTCGTCAGTGTGAGCTGTTGTGAAGTCAACATTTGCGACCTAAATCTACTTAAAATAACATTTTTACTACGGGTAGCAAATGAATTCTCTTTACATCCCGTCAATCAATTGCTGCTGTTGGAAAACACTATTTATCATGCATCGTTCAATAGGTCAGCCCCCCAAGAAACGTATCTTTGAAGACTAATGAATGCAGAACAGCACAACAAGCGAGCTCGGAGCCAGGCTATCATTCTTTGAAAGCCAGTCCTAGATATCAGTGGAATATTATGCATTGCCGTAATTCAGTTTCTCTCATTTCAAATCAACAATTTGTAACTGACCATCACTTCTAGTTTAAATAAATGCCAATCATAATCGCTTACGACTATAAGTTCGCTAATGCGGAAATGATCTAGAAAGTGATCCTACGTCATTCTATTTCCATCGACATTGATCTTATGAGTCACACTCTGCAAAGTTGTCATCCTAATTATTCACCCTCCCATTGTTGTCCTCGAGTTACAGTTTCCTGTCTATTGTTAGTGGAATGCGTCTGTCTAGGATGTGCTGTTGTACATCTTTGGCAGACACACCTTGGATAATGCGGATCATAAGCTAAAATTGTTCATACTTCAAATGTTTCTTTTTGGCCAAACGTTAAACTTGATATTGTTTTATATAATAGTTCACTGTTCAGAAAACATCTAGTACGTTAGATACATATAGAGCGTGAATTATTTCAAGGGTTGGGTACCACAGTCTTTGACTAACAGAGATAAGTCAAACTTCTTCCTGTTCGAAGCCGGTTATGGCGGAAAAAGATGACTTCTACTGTGTAAATTTTATGCCGTGTGTTATAATATCTCTACGATACTATAGCAGAACATAAAAACTCTATATTCTTGGTTGCTTCAGTTCTCCAAGTGAATGTCACAATTGTGTTTGAGTGTTCTTTTTCTGTTACTCGAATTTGAGTGAAATGTTTTGATATAACAGACGAGCATGTAGAGTACAGTTGGGCCTTACAAGTGTCATTAAATTGCAGCGCAAACTGTTTTAGTGCCCAAACGAAGGAGACCGTACCATTGGAGACTAGCATGCTTGGAACAACCATCTGAGGTTTATTAGTACAATCAATTTAGAGATAACATAGGGGCTACAGCTAAGCCCAGAAGGCTGTTGAAAACACACAACCTAGTGTTGTCATTCATAACTGGAGCCAATTAATGGTAAGAATCATGTTGCTCCTATTTTTGTGTGATACTGTAAATCAAGTTACAAAATTACTAACTCAAAGTGCATGACATACATAACAACAAACTATAGAATTTATGTGCTATTATAATTTCAGTGATTTGGAGTAAAGCTTCAACTAGGTTAGGCAAAAAATAACACAAGCCGCGAAACGTGGCAGTAAGTGGAGCATTCCTGGGGAACAACAACCACATAAAAGGCCTAACTTCCAACTAAAGTTGATTGATGTCAATTATTAGTGCTGCCTATATATTATTTGAAACACTGCTTTCCCAACATGGATGTCTAGAAGCTCATCCAGCCACTTACCGCTGATGTTCTATACATACCAATTAAAGGGCTCGGGTAAAACTTTGAAAGTAACAAAACAGGTCTGACTGGCCAGTCTGTCAACATGGCAAAATTTTCCATCTGAGCGATGATATCCTTCCTTTTCCTAAATGATTTAAAATACCATTCTTAATAATATAAAATGAGAATTCATTATTTTGTTGGTTAGCTACTTGTTCTGTTGTGACGTCATTCAAGGATCTGTGGCACCACGGCAATTGTCCGGGTCGAGGTTGAAATTTCAATGCAAGTACCCTGAAAATATAAGTACTGCTAAAATTGCTATAGCTAAGTAGCTACATGCAAAATGATAATTAATAGGTACAAAAGTACCTCTAAATGTACGACAAGAGTGTGATGAATCGAAATTCATGTTGTTAGCCCATCTAATGGTAGAGTGTAGATGTGCAATCACATTTTATATTTTATTCGGTATTGTAGCCTGTTTCTTACAGCACACCGAATTTTCAAATGCAGCTATTCCCGACGAGGTCGTCGGACATCCCTTTTGCATTCATCAGGTCACTGGGCCACGTTTGTTGTTTGTTCAGCAATTTAAATTGTTATTGCTGGCATAAATGGATGTTTTCCTTCCCTAGTGACCTAGGTTGCAGACGGAGATTAGCGATTTTGTTTATAATAACAAATAGAAATGATGGCACGTTTCCAAAGAAGTAATCATGAATAAATACATGAACAAACACTTCCGAAAAAAATGGAGGCAGTATAGCTGTTTTAAAAAGTTGGTGCATCGCGAATTCACCTACAAAAGTTCGCACCATGTAAATGATCGCACATTTCTTGAGCCCCTGTGCAGTTCAATCAGAATTCAATCTTTGTCAATTAAAGATATGGAGATTATTCCGAGACACCAACCCACTAGACGTCTAAAATGAAACACGTTACCTTCACAATCAAGCGTTAGTTGATTAGGAATAAAAATAAGAGTGTGTTCAATTTTTCGTTTCAAGTGATTTTTGTTATCAATGCGATATTTTTCCATCTGTGATTGACGCTCCTATGAATCCTACTGTTCAAGTACTTGCGAGCCGCATTCATATTTGGGAGGCGGTCACGCTCCAATGAAACTTACTGTTCAAGTACCTGCGAGCCGTATTCATCTTTGGAAGGCGGTCACGCTCCAATGAAACCTACTGTTTAAGTACCTGCGAGCCGCATTCATCTTTGGAAGGTTGTCACGCTCCGTTGAAACCTACTGTTTGAGTACCTGCTAGCCGCATTCATCTTTGGAAGGCGGTCACGCTCCTATGGAACATACTGTTTAAGTACTTGCGAGCCGCATTCATCTTTGGAAGGTGGTCACGCTCCAATGAAACCTACTGTTTGAGTACCTGCTAGCCGCATTCATCTTTAGAAGCCGGTCACGCTCCAATGAAACATATTGTTTAAGTACTTGCGAGCCGCATTCATCTTTGGAAGGCGGTCACGCTCCAATGAAACATACTGTTCAATTACTAGCGAGCCCACTATCATCTTTGGAAAGAGGTCACGCTCCAATGAAACCTACTGTTTAAGTACTTGCGAGCGGCATTCATCTTTGGAAGGCGGTCACGCTTCAATGAAACATACTGTTTAAGTACATGCGAGCCCGCATTTATCTTTGGAAGGCGGTCACGCTCCAATGAAACACACTGTTTAAGTACTTGCGAGCCGCATCCATCTTTGGAAGGCGGTCACGCTCCAATGAAACCTACTGTTTAAGTACCTGCGAGCCGCATTCATCTTTGGAAGGCGGTCTTATGAATTGTCATTACAGAAGACGCCATTTGAGGAAAGTCGAAGAATATTTAATAAACTCGCAATGATTGCTAACAAGATGAGCATTGAGGCTAATTAATGCCCTTTATGAACCAGTCTTAAGGGTGCACTAGACTATGAAACTTTCACCACCTAGTCTTGCAAGGTTAGTGTTATATAATCTGTTATTATTTTACAGAAAGCCAAACTATTGTATACCAACAATCACCTGTTCTTTGGAGGTTGACCAGCTAGAAGAGATGGCGCTGAGTAGTTATATTACTAGAACGAGTTTACACAAGCAGAATGGCAAATGTTCTTCTTCAAAACACTGGTCATTCGTGCGCATTTCTTCAGATGGTAATTTTTAATCTGCTCCAGAAATTGAATTGGACTATTTTG
Organism: Gammarus roeselii; assembly: GCA_016164225.1. NCBI lineage: Eukaryota > Metazoa > Arthropoda > Malacostraca > Amphipoda > Gammaridae > Gammarus > Gammarus roeselii. The sequence goes on from SDVV010020015.1 coordinate 9,165, forward strand.
ACGCTCTAAAGGTGCACTAGAGTTTGAAACTTTCACCACTTCCTAGTGCTAGGTTAGTGTTTGTGTTAAACAATCTGCTATCACTTTTTCAGCAAGCGCTAGATAGAAAAAAATGATTGAAAAATATCTTTAGGAACTTCATTTTCAGGCCAAGAAGTGTGTTCTCGAATTTCCATGACGCCGCGTTCAAGGTCTACAGCTGAATGCAACCGCTGTCCAAGTAATTTAACGATCACACGAATGAGCAAAATTTGTATATTGTTAAGAAGCTAAACTTTTATATACCAACAATCACCTGTTCTAAGTAAGTAGACCACCTCGGAAAGTTTGCGCTAAGCTGTAGTAGTTCTAGAACGCGTTCATAGAAGCAGTATGGGCGAATGACCTTCTTCTTCAAAATGCTAGCTATTCTTGCTCAGATTTTCGGATGGTAATCACTTATACGCTCCAGAAAATATATTAGGCTATTTTAACGCTTTAAATGACAGCATGTTGATAAATGGATCCTATTACACTGATATACATTGTGAAAAAAATCGATGACGCGAAATCTAGTGCACCTTTAAACGATTGCCACATTATCAAATGAACCATAGTCCACCGATATAAATTATAAGCAGAATTTCGATGATGCGCGAAATCTAGTGCACCTTTAATCCACTTTCTGAATGCGAACTGCCCTGCCGGCCAAATTGTACACTACTGTGCAGTGCCCAGAATGTCATGTCTATGCACCCGGTTCACGGATGGACAGTGAGTGAAAAACGAGAATGCACTTATTCATTCCTGGATATCCGGTCAAGTCCAACATTAGTGGGCAATGGACTTCAATGAACACTTCCAAATTCTGAAATTTTCTCAGCGTAGCAAGTCGAAGCTTTACTCAACACAGCCTAGAAGACCTTTTGAATAGTATCAAAGAAACGTTGATGGGGATATATTTCGGAGAGTGATGAATAGTTTTGAAGGTAGTGAAGGTAGTCATATGAAGAAGCCAGTGATAAAGTTATCAAAAAAAGTTGGTTATTGTTGGGGTTTGTGCAAGATAAATGGTGAAACGGATCCTTTTGTGCTAGCGCTCGGGCACGGATTTTATTTTTACGTCAAACGGTTAAGGCGAATGATTTTTTTTGTGGTAACCCTGCGAATATGTCGCTATATTCTCATGTATATATTTCCAAAATTAGGTGAGCTAACCAATCTTTCATTACTGATAAACGACTACAGTCGACTTTTTTGTTACGAAACCAAGGAACGAAGGAAACAAATCACAGTAAGTTGTAAACGTTTATTTTGTTCGCAAGTATTCAGGCAGCTACTATCTGCATCAGAAAAAGGTTTTCTTGTCATTTGTTGATGTAACGTTCTCAAAAGTGAACTACTACACAGTTTGTACGAGTATTGTGACTGTGAAAAAAAACATATTACTTTAACTTAATACTACCCCTTTTGTACGAGTATTGTGACTGCGAAAAAAACATATTACTTTAACTTAATACTACTCCTTAATCATTTATCTACTTGGGCAACAGGTACATAATTCATTAATGTCTCCAATTCCGTGGTCTTATTTAAAAAGTCTTGTTCCAGAGCGGCCTTCCGTAAAGTTTCCTGCTGCAGCTGTTGCTTCAGTGTTTCCCTCTGTTGGGTGTTCTTCGTTCGGGACTTGGCAGTTGAACGCCGATTCCCCTCGCGCTCGTGGGCCCTCTTCTTCTCTTCACTGAGAGGGAGGAGGCTCACCTTGGGCCAAAGTTTCCGAGGTCGGCCATCTTTGGTCAGCCCGAGGCCCTGACCAGAAAATATCCAATTATAAGTACCTGCAATCAGTAACTGTTTACACTGATTGCGAAATATAAATTTCTGCTAAAGGTGCAGAATACATATACGAAATTTTGAGCGCACAATGGGTTAATTTTTTTTAGAGAAACTTGAGTCCTGTTCGATCTGACAATATAGTTGCAAAAGCGGTAATTCGAATCAAATTTGACTCCATAGAATTGATAGCGAGTTTTTTCGGAGGCATATTTGAAGGTCAATAAATCTGATGTAGGTCGGTAATATTAATAAATGATCTGAAGATATTTCGAGGTCATGCAACATTGAAAAATTCTGATGTGTAAAAATTATATACATTTGTGAGCGAGTTATTCCTAGGAAAGCAGTGTTTGTTAGAGTACGTATTTGACACTATATGTAAATTCCGTCTATGACATAATTGTAATTTCCCTGCGATTTCATTGTAGACAATAATGGCAAAGTAAAACCACTTATGAACATGACAACTTTTGTTGAAGATGTTGATTGTATGTGATCTTAAATCGATGAATAATCAGAAAGCAAAGTCGAAACAAACTTACTGAGCAGAATTTTCTCGCATACTGATTCAGCACTCAATTCTCACCTGATCATTTGGCGGTGGGGTCTCGTCTTCAGTTTCATGATGCAGTCTGCTGTCTTCGGGTGAGGTGGGACAATAGCTGTTGAAGGTATGGCTTGAAGACGTGCTTGGCACACTGCTACAGTAACCATTGTTACAATAGTTGGCAAGTGTGTTGGGATCAACGCTTCTTCGCTCCACAGTTGGAGGCGAAACTGCCAAACTATCCTTACAATGCGCCTGGAACTGAGATCTCTCACGAGAACCTTCGTGCCAAAAACTTCTTGCCTCCAGTGGCTGAATCTGAATGTCCGCCAGATCTTCGGGTAGGAAAAATTTCTCCGGAGGCAGGGAGGGCCAAGAATTGTTCGGATTGTTGTATTCTGGTAGTGAGTAATCATTATAGTTGGAGATAACTGGAGTGTTGCTGTCAATGTGCATTGCGAAATCGGTTACGCAAGAGTCGTTAGCTTGATCCCAGTCTGGAAACAAATTCGTAGATGCGTGTGCAGCTCGTGTTCTCGAGTAATCATGATTTTGATCACTATGATAACTCATCTTGCGTCTCTCTCAGCTGCCAGATCACTCAGGCACTGCTTCACTTGCAAGGGTAACCGTTGAAATCTATGGGGAAAGACTCCACTCTTCCTTTTATTCGAGTTCAAACGTTTTCTACTCGACACCAGGTTTGAAACAAGCACCAAACAGGAGTACTGCTGGCCAGCTGATAGCCGAGGGTCATGGAGATAGTTGCCAGAAAGCGCCATGCAAGAGTTACGCCACGAGAAACATTTATTTCCATGGAACACCATGCCTGCGGCAATTTGTATATCATTCAAATAGTTCATATGTTTGCATGCATTTATTCAGAACTGAGTTGAAATTTTGGTATATGTACACATCTTTACGCTAGGGCAGGGCGGGTCAGCCGAGGACTCCTCTAGTGCGGAAACGTTTGCACCTGAAGAACAGCGACGTTTGTGTGAGGTTTGTCTAGTGACCGCGGTTGATCCAAGGATTAACATTGTTTCCAGTGCGTTTCAAGCATGTTAAGAAATTAGGAGTTGAATCCAATACGTTTTTTTTTCTGGTCAGTGATGTCTTTAAAATGCCATCTTCATGTGACGCAGCCCATAGGCTGCGTTGATCATGACACATTAAAAACATACACCCATCGTCATGTAACTGTTAAGAGATGAGTCATGTCGTCTTTTTTTGACAATAGTAGCAGTTGTATTTGACAATATCTGATCATTTCGCCAAATGCAAGCTATTATTTTGTGAGCCTTAATAGTTTAACTTGTTGCCTTGCAATTTTAATAGCCCTGCAGGGCAAAAATTACAGGTTTAAATAACATTACATTTTCACAAATCTTGTTCAAGTTTGCTTTTTCCACTAAATAATACATATAATCTGGGAATCACTCAGATAGGGTTATGTGATGTTTACATGATGTTGAATAAATTGTCCGTCATTCATTTTTAATTAACAATTTGAATCACCACAACATTTTTCAACAGTTCAGTAGTATTTACGCACTGATCTACTGGCTTCTACATCAAAAAGTAGAGTTGAACACATGTTGACCAATCCTTTTTACCCATTTTATAAATCGATACATATTGGAATATGTAATGCTTGAATAACTAGTCTTCAGACGGACGAGAACAACTATTTGGAGGTATTCATGCAAGGTCAGACTAGTACCGAGGATTGTTCCGTAACAGTTATTTATTCATAAATAAACAAACAACTACGGGATAGATCGGATTCAGAAGTTGACAGATAAAGACTAGTAATATTGTAGAATTTAAATGCATGTATATCTACATATTAATCTGCATATATATATCCATATTTAAATGTA
>SDVV010020016.1:0-13409 GCA_016164225.1 Gammarus roeselii
GTCCTTCTTAACGACGGACAACCCACACGGATCACCCTCGAAAGTGAAACCGCCATCGATTTATCAATCTGTTCCCCTACTTTAGCTCCCCAACTCGTTTGGGGAGTCCTGCCTTCAACACATGACAGTGATCTTATCGCTCCTTAGTAACCGACCAAACAATCCTGACGCACAAGAACTTCGATTCACTACCGGAAAGCCAGCTGGGAGGAATACTCGACACATGTCGCATGGGACGATGTGGAGGGCCTTCCCGAACACATTTCAGAGCACGACCTTATCATACATCTATACGAAAACAATCCAAAGTGCAGCTACTGCATGCATTCCCCAATATGTACCCTCAACATTTTTCCCAAAACCTTGGTGATGCCCGGAGGTACAAGAGACAAGGGATCGGCGTAACAGAATGTGCGAGGCCATCCACCGCGCACGTTCCCCCAGGAACCGAGTAGCCTGGAAAAGGGAAACTGCCATGTTCCGCGAACTTAGCGTGAAGAAGAAGCGAGAAAGCTGGACCCAAGTAGTTGATACAATCAATCAAAACACCCCTCTTTTCCAAGTGTGGGGAAAAATCAGACGTATCCAAGGTCGCCCCGAGCGACCTATCCACATACTGTCGGACGGAGACACTGTCTATTCTTTATACGCGGACATTGCGGACAAACTAGCTCAGACTTTCAGCCAAATATCACAATCAACAAAGAATACGGCTTCTTTCCAACGGGAAAAGATCCTAAGAGAAAGTGAGCATATCGACTTCACTTCCACAAATGAAGAATTCTAGAACAAACCTTTCTCCCTCCATGAACTACAATATGCTATCGACCACACTCGTGAAACCTCTCCCGAGCCAGACCGAGTGCACATCAACATGATCAAACACCTTCCTGACAACGCTCTCCAGCACCTACTAAATGTGTTCAATATGTTGTATTCAAATTCATTCTTTCCAAACCAATGATGGGAATCCGTAATTATCACGATACCCAAACCCGGAAAATGTCACAGCGACCTACATAACAATCGTCCCGTTTTTCCAAACGAGCGTCCTATGTAAGACTATGGAAAAATTATAAACTCACGCCTAGTCGACTACCTTGAAATGCGTGCAGGCCTTAACAACATCCAGTGCGGTGGCCGCAAGCGCCACTCCATAACGGACCACCTCGTACGACTAGAATCCGAAATTAGACAGGCCTTCGTCTTTCGACGTTAAAAAAGCATACGACACTACGTGGAAATAGGTCGGCTATCACTTTTCATCCACCAATTTCTACAAAATCGCACCTTCAGGGTCAAGGTTGCCGACAAACAGTCTCCGTCATATCCGCAAGAAATGGGCGTCCCCCAGGAAAGCGTCCTCAGTGTCACTCTTTTCATCCTCAAAATCTATCAGTTAGCCAACATTCTTCCCCGAGACGGAAGACTGCTCTCATCACTATACGTGGACGACCTACAAATAAGTCACTGACACCCTAGCCTCATAACAATTCAACATTAACTTCAGAAGTGCCTACACCTAGTCGGGAACTGAGCTTCCCTAAACGGATTCCGATTCTCGCCCTCTAAAACTAAAAGCATGCATTTTACCCTTGTGCCCGGTTCACCTCTGAAACCAGTCCCAACGCTGCAGAACACATTTTTAGCATACGAAGAAACGATCAAATTCCTGGGTCTAATGTGAGACCCTAAACTTACGTGGTGACCCCACATCGCAGCCCTGGCGACTCGCTGCAAAAGGTCGACAGGACTTATCCAATCGGTGACATCCCTGAAGTTCGGTGCCGACTTGGACACCGGAATGACGCTGTTCAGAGCAATAACACGATCGCGCATGGACTACGGAGCCGTTGTCTACGGATCTGCAGCCAAAACTACTCTCGACCATCGCAAACAATGCTTTGCGTATCACAACCGGCGCGTTCCGTTCCACCCCAATCGAATCATTTAACGTGCTTGCTAACGAACTTCCACTTCCGCTCCGACGAGACGAACTTTCGCTACAATACTATTTTTAGACTAAAAGTTTAACCAACAACCCGGCTATGAGCCACATCGCCAACATATTCGATAAGCGCCTTTTCGCGACTAAAAGGAATATATGCCCACCGTTTTTCCTACGTGTTGACAACCTGCTGACCTCGCTGAACATCAATCGTAAAGCTATTGAGCCTTCATTCTCGTACCGAATTCTTCAAATTAACACACCAACATGGATAATCAACTCACCACTGGTCAACCTAGACCTGCTAGTGTACCCTAAAGCAACTACTCCAACCAACGCGCACCGGCAGGAATTCCTATGACTACTTGAGGAAGAATATTTAGAACAACGCCACATATACACTGACTGATCCAAAACCGCGGACGGAGTGGGAGCCGCCGCCGCTGTGTGCGGGAACATCCTTCTCTCAGCCACCCTCCCACAAGAGGCCTCCGTGTTCTCGTCGGAGCTTCATGCACTCGAACTAGCCATCTATATTGCCAAAACAGATCGCTTCCCCAAGTACGTCGTATTCTCAGACAGTCTGAGGGTCCTCACCCAGCTTAAAACACTGCACTACGAACATCCCGTTCTTCGCAAATCGCAGCACAATCTCTTTGTGTTGTCCGAGACGGGTCAGGCAGTTGAATTATACTAGATCACCGGACTCGCGGGAATGAGAGGAAACAAACCTGCGGACTCGCTTGCTAAACTGGCATCTACTCACCAATAACAATTTTTTGCAATACATTACCGGGACGGGTTCCCTATCATCAACTCCCATTTAACATCCCGATGGGATGAAATGTGGCAACAGAGTGGACAAAAAATACTTTCAGTCAAACCCTCAGTCGGAGAATGGGAAACGAAGTTCACCAACAGAAAAGACCAAGTGTTCATCAACCGCTTGTGCACGGGACACGCGTGGATTACTCACAACCACCTGAGGGATGTCGCCACAGGACCAAACGCGCCACCTTGTCCCAGTTGCCACCAAGCGGCTATCAGCGTGAAACACTTACTGATGGATTGCAACGTACTCGCGGCAGCCCGACGAGCGTTTATAAATCCCCCGTGCAGCAACCTACAAAGCCTTATCACCGACCCAACCTACCGTAAAAAGCTCATCGCTTTCGGAAAACACACCGGACTATACGAAGCTGTCTAAACCCCTAACACCTCCGCAAGTGAGGCGGTCTCTCCACCCCATTTAGCAAAGAGGTAACAATACATTTACGAAGATACGCGTTAACTCTCTACTCTCTTATACGCGCTGGTGCGCGAATGTGCCGCAGTTGAAGTATGTACATGGTCTCATCTTTAAAATACTAATATTTTCGCACGCGAGGCCGTGCGAACTTACCTGAATTAATGACGGTCGTGCCCTACGGGGGTGCCTATTACGACTCACGTTGATGCTCTGGTGGAAGTGAAGCTCAAATGAAATCAAAATCAACGAATAAGGCCGCCATCCTGACTGTCTGCTCTCGCTTCAGAACGTGCACGTACGCTGTGGTGCGTGGCGCGTGGTACGACAACAGCAAACAGCGCGGCGAGGTGGCGGACGCGGGGCTGCTCATGGCACGCCTAGAGGAGGCCGTAACAGTGGCCGGGCTGACAGGATTGGACAGGTTGCTGGCCTGTCGCGCCCTCAAAGCGGTCCAGGTAAGTCAAATCTGACTGTTGCTCTGTGCACGAACCGTAAAATCAAATAGGAGTTTTTTTTAGCCATTGTTCTTTCAGGTCCAAAACAACGAGTGTCGTGGCACTTGTCTGTCAGCTCCAGTAGGAATTTGTAATTGGTTCACAGACCGCACTGAGTCAGGCCCAGCCGGATGGTGGAAACCTTATTTCCCTTCACACTCTCTTCTTCTTCGCCCATCACTAGCTCTTCTTCTCCCCATCCAATTTTTTTTTTCAATTTCCATCCATCTAACTCGTTTCATGTGTCTTATTTAAATTTCCTTCACCTCATCTCCAGCCAATTCTGAAGATCACTCCCAATGTTGCGCACCGATCTAAAATTTTCTCCTACCTGGTGGCTAATACCATGGAGCATCCTAAGTCGAATAGCTGTGGCCTCATTGGTGAAGCTACAGAATCTATGTTTTTTTGTAGTGCCTGGTGCCGATTGACTGGCACAGGGCTTGCATTGTTCTGCGCTATTGGGTACAGATGCAGACACAAAGCCGAATCCGCCAGGAAAGTGGTAACCGACGGCAAGGCGCACCTCACACTCCCATTTACTCGCAATAACTTCGCTCTTATGCGCCAAAGGGACTGGTCCGGAGGTCCCGCAACACACACTCTGAGTCAGGAATGCGGTCTGATGTCAGTATCAGCAGCGTCGTCATTATAACCGGGCCCCCTCAACCACGACCATCCCGTTTCTCAACTAGACGCCAACTACGGGAAAGCACATCAGGGCAGCGTCTATCCTTTGCACACTCTATCGCTGCCTCCATACCTAAGTTTTTCCTCAAAATTTTTCACCATCCCTGTTCTAATTCGAACAAAGTCGTTATTGATCCTGCCTCAGCACCATAGAGCACAGATGGGACAACTGCCTTCTTATACTTTCATCATCCATCAACAACGTCTTACACCTCCCCTAAAGCGCCACCCAACCAGACGGGTGAACACCCTATTTCCATGCAGACCCTTCGGTTCTTCACTATCACTCCTTTTCAACTTTTCCTTGTTTACTCTTTCTACCAAATTTGTTTTGTTAAAACTCCATTAACGTATCTCTCCTATACCTTGAGCGGGGGGAGGAAAGGTACACGCTTCTACGAACCCTATTGTTAGGGTCGCTGAATGTGCGTGGCTGTAGTACGAAAGATGTAAAGAGGAGGGAGATCGGTGAGACGTTTGTGAGGAGGAAATTTGCTGTGTTGGCGCTGAGGGAGACGAAATTGAAAGGTAAGGACAAATGTGAGTTAGGTGTGGTAAGTGGAAGAAAGTCTTTTGTGGAGGAAGGTTGGGCACGAGAAGGTGTGGTCTTGATATTGAGTGATCGGTTGGCTAGTAGCGCTACCGAATGAAAGGAGGTGTCCTCAAGATTGATGTACGTGAAAGTTAAGTTGGGCGTAGAATTAGGGGCATTTGTTTGTGCTTACGGACCTGGCAGCGAGAGGAGTGAAGAGTAGAGGAAGCATATCTGGACTAAACTGAGTGAGTGTATAGAGAGTTTTGAAGGTCATTTCAATGTAGTTGTACTGGGTGACCTTAATGCGAGAGTTGGAGATGTAGTGGTAGAGAATGTGACAGGAAGGTATGGCGTTCTCGGTAGAAATGACAGTGGAGAAAACCTGATAGCTCTGTGTATGGAGCAGGAGTTGGTGATCGGGAACAGTTTGTTCAAGAACCGAGACATTCACAAGTACACATAGGTAAGGATGGCCCATGGTACAATGGTGGAGAGAGAGCACTGATGGACTTTGTGCTGATATCGAGGAGAGTGGTGGGGAGGCTGTTGGATGTGCGGGTGTTGAGAGACAGGGTGAAGGAGTGTCTGACCATCTGCTGGTGCAAGGTAGACTAGGAGTGGAGCAGAAGTGGAATGGCAACAAATGAGTGGGAGGAGAAAGAGAGGTAGTGAAAGTGAGTGAACTGAACGTGAAAAGTAGAGCCGAGGAGTTCCAGCAGGCGTTGTAGGAAGAATATAACAACGTGAGAAGACAGGACCTGAGAGATGTGAAGGAAGAATGGGAGACGTTAAGAGATGCGTTGCTGAGATGTGCGAAGAAGGTGTGTGGTGCGCGCCGTGTGGGCGGGTGCAGAAGGAAAGGCTGAGAGTGGTGGAACGAGGAGGTCAAACTGGCGGTGGCACGGAAAAGAGGAGCGTTTGAGGAGTGGTTGCAGGTGAAGTCGGAGGTGGCTTATGAAAGCTACAAAGATAGGAGAAACGAGGTGAAGCGGGTGGTGAGGAGAGCCATAAGGGACGCTGATGCCAGATGTGGTAGACGGTTGTGCCAGAATTTTGAGGAGAACAAAAAGAAGTTCTGGAAAGAGGTGAAGAAGGTGAGAAAGGGAGAGACCGGAAAGGAGGAAGTGGTGAAAGATGAAAACGGCCAGTTGTTGTTGGAAAGCGGTGATGCACGGAAGAGGTGGGCCGAGTATTTTGATGAGTTGTTGAATGTCGAGGATGACAGAGAGGCTAACATTGTTGCTGTGGGTGGTGGTGCTCGGATGCCAGTTTTGGGAGAAAGACTTGTTGCGGACATTACCAGGGAAGAGGTGCAGGAGGCGGTGGACATGATGAAGGCAGGAAATGCCCCTGGTTTGGATGACGTTGCGACCGAGTGCCTGAAGAAGGGTGGAGTAACGATTGTCGAATGGTTGGTGAGGTTACTCAACTTGTGTTTTGTAGCAAGCGTGGTACCGATTGAGTTGCGCTGTGCCTGCATTGTTCCGCTATATAAGGGCAAAGGAGATAAAAATGAATGCTGCAACTCGAGAGGTATCAGTTTGTTATGTGTGGTAGGTAAGTTGTACGAGAGAGTGCTGATCAAAAGGATTAAAGACTGTACGGACTGCGCAATTGGAGAGGAACAGTGTGGCTTGAAGAATGGTAGAGAGTGTACCGATCAGATTTTTGCAGTGAGGCAGGTCTGTGAGAAGTACCTTGCCTAAAGAAAGGATGTGTTCTGGGCCTGCATGGATCTGGAGAAGGCATACGACAGGATTGACATGGGCGGACATCTGTTGAAAGCGGTGCAGAATTTCTATGCTGACAGCCGAGCATGTGTCAGAGTGGGAAGCGAGGTGAGTGATTGGTTCATAGTGAAAGTGGGACTGATACAAGGCTGCGTGATGTCTCCCTGGCTGTTCAACCTCTATATGGATAGAGTTGTCAGGGATGTGATCGTGAGTGTGCTGGATCGTGGCTTGGAACTGTTGGAAGCGAATGGGCGGAGTTGACAGTTGAGCCAGTTTCTATTTGCTGATGATACGACCCTGGTTGCGGAATCGGAGGAGAAGATATGTAAGCTAGTGCCTGAGTTTGGTAGAGTGTGTGAGAAGAGCAAAGTAATGAGATGCTCGAGGACTGTCGATGTGAGCAAAATTAGTGTCACCCTAAATGGAGAGCTCATGGAGGAAGTTCAGTGTTTTAAGTATCTGGTCTCCCATGTGGAGATAACTGAACTAGTGGAAACTGAAGTGAAGGCGCGAGTGAAGGAGGGATGTAAAGTGTTGGGTGCACTAAAGAGTGTAATGAGCTGTAGGACGTTGGGGATGGAAGCAAAGAGAGGGCTGTATGAGGGTGTTGTTGTTCCAACTCTGCTCTACGGAGCAGAAGGCATGGGGGCTGAGAGCAGAGGAGAGAAGAAGGTTAAATGTTTTCGAGAAGAAATGTTTGATGAGCACGGCTGGAGTTACGCTGAGAGACCGGATCACCAACGACGTTGTTCGAATCAGAGCAGGGATGGTGAAGAAGTTGGAGGACAGAGTGGATTCGCTTGTTCTGAGATGGTTTGGGCCCATGGAGAGGATGGACGAAGGGAGATGGATGAAAAGGGTGATGAATGCGGAGGTGAGTGGTCGCAGGCCTCGAGGTAGACGGGTGGATGGATGATGTGAAACAGGCGGTGAAAAGGAGAGACATGAATGTGGAGGTGGCGAGAGAGCGTGCAATGTACAGGCATGTGTGGAGAATGGTTGTGAATGGTTGATTTTGACGCAGCTCTGGTGTGCTTTCCCGCCCTTGGCATTCCGTTGTCGGGATGGTCGTGGGGGGGGGGCATTATGACGCGGCGGGGTAAACCTGGGAAAACTGTCGAGCCCTGCTGCTGACAACGGATCCTCGGATCGCACTCGGGACCCAGAGTGTGTTGCAGGGTTACCGACCCGACCCTTTTGCACAAAAAGACTAAGTTTTGTGAGTGTGAGCGTGTGAGGTGCGCCTTGCCGTCGGCCACCCTCCTTACTGGGGGATGCGGCCTAGTGTCTGTATCTGTACACATGGTTAAGGATTGCCCATCGTGGGTGAATAGAGCGCTGATGGATTTTGGACTGATTTCAAGGAGAGTGGTGAGTAGGCTGTTGGATGTGTGGGTGGAGTGCCTGACCGTCTGCTGGTGGAGAGCAGATTAGGAGTGAACAGAGAAGGAAGGGGAACAAAAGAGTGGGAGGAGAAAGAGAGGTAGTGAAGATGAGTTAACTGAATGCGGAACACATAGCTAAGGTATTCCAGCATGCGTTGAGGGAGAAATATGACAGCGTGAGAGGGTAGGACCTGCGATGTACGGAGGTAGAATGGGAGACGTTCAGAGATGCGGCGTTGAGCTGTGCGAGAAATGTGTTTGATGTGCGTCGTGTGGGGGCGGATGCAGAAGGAAGGAATGCGAGTGGTGGATCGAGGTGGTCGAACTGGCTGTGGCGCAGAAAAAAAAACTTCAGTGGCTGCAAGCGAGGTCGATTGTGGTTTATGACAACTATAAAGAGAAGAGGAAAGAGTTGAAGCGGGTGGTGAGGAGTGCCAAAAGAGGCGCTGATGCCAGGTGGGGCAGACGGTTCTGCTAGAATTTCGAGGAGACCTAAAAGATGTTCTTGAAAGAGGTGAAGAGGGAAAGAAGGGGAGACCGGAAAGGAGGAGGCGGTGAACGATGAAAACGGCGAGTTGATGACGGAAAGTGGTGTTGTACGGAAAAGGTGGGCCGAGTAATTTGATTAGTTGTTGAATGTCGAGGGTGACAAAGAGGCTGACATTGTTGCTGTGGGGAGAGGCTTGTTGCGGACATTACTGGGAAAGAGGTGCAGGAGGCGGTAGGGGTGATGAAAGCAGGGAAAGCCCTCGGTGTGGATGGCGTTGCGACCGAGTGTCTGAGAAAGGGTGGTGTAATGCTTGTAGCGGGCGTGGTGCCGATTGAGTGGCGCAGTGCTTGCATTGTTCCGCTGTACAAGGGTAAAGGAGATAAACATGAGTGCTGCAACTCGAGAGGTATCAGTTTAATATGTTTGGTCGGTAAGTATTACGGGCGAGTACTGATCAGAAGGATTGCAGACTACGGATGGCGCAATTGGAGTGGAACATTGTGGCTTTAGAAGTGGTTGAGGGTGTGCCGATCAGACTTTTGCAGTGAGACAGGTGAGTGAAAAGTGCCTTGCGAAGGGAAAGGATGTGTTTTTGGCCTACATGGATTTGGAAAAGGCCTACAACATCGTTGACAGGGAAGCCCTGTGGAGGGTGTTGCGTTTGTATTGAAAGAAGTTAAGAGTATTTATGTTGACAACAGAGCATGTTTCAGATTGTTGAGCGAGGTGAGTGATTGGTTGACAGTGAAGGTGGAGTCTGAGACAAGGCTGCATTATGTCTCCCTGGCTGTTCAATCTCTACATGGATGGAGTGGTCAGGGAGGTGAATTCTAGTGTATTGGGTCATGGCTTGGAGCTGTTGGAAACGAATGGGCGGAGTTGGCATTTGACCTAGTTACTGTTTGCGGATGATACGGCGCTAGAGTGGCCGATTTAGAGGAGAAGCAGTGTAGGCTAGAGTATCTGAGTTTGGTTGAGAGTGTGAGAGTCGGAAGCTTCGAGTGAAAGAATTAAAAATAAAGTAATTTGATGCTCGAGGAATGTCGATTCGAGCAGAATTAGTTTCCTCTTATGTTGAGAGTTATTGGAGGAAGTTCTGTGTTTTAAGTGTCTCGGCTGCCATGTGGAGAAAACTGTACTAGTGAAAACTGAAGTGAAGTCTGAAGTGAAGTCGCGAGTGAACGAAGGCTGTAAAGTGTTGGGTGCAACGAAGAGTGTAATGAGCTGTAGGTCGGTGGGGTTGGAAGCAAAGAGAGGGCTGTTTGAGGGTGTAGTTGTCCTCATTGTGCTCTACGAGGCTGAGACTTGAGGGATAAGAGCACAAGAGAAAAAGATTGAATGTTGTCGAGACGAAATATCTGAGGAGCATAGCTAGTGTGATGCTGAGAGAAAGTGTCAATAACGACGTGGTGAAGTTAGAACGGGGATGGTGAAAAAGTTAGAGGACATAGTTGGATCGCGTGTTCCGAGATGGTTTGGGCACACGGAGAGGATGGATGAAGGAAGATTGGTGAAGAGGGTGTTGAAAGCAGAAGCGAGTAACCGTAGGCCTAGAGGGAGACCGAAGTTTTGGTGGATGGATGATGTGAGGCAGGCGTTAGGAAGGAGTGACTTGAGTGTGGAGGTAGCGAGAGAGTGTGCAATGAATAGGCGTGAGTGGATATTGATTGTGAATAGATGTTTTTGACGTTGCCCTGATGTGTTTTCCCGCCCTTGGCATCTCGTTGAGAGATGGGATGATCGTTGGCTGTAGGAGCCCGGTCATCATGACGCAGGAGGGTAGGCCAGTCACAATGTCGGGCCATGCTGCCGACACTGACCTCACTCAGGACCCGGAGGGTGTGTTGCGGGTATTCCGGCCGGTCCCTCAATCGCAAAAGGGCTAAGATTTGTAAGAGTATGAGAGTAGTGTGAGTTGCGCCTTGCTGTCATCTGTATCTAGGCTGTATACATCTGAATACTTTTCTTTTAGGTATCTTATTGCTTTTAGGGTTAGGTAAAATCGATAAGTTAGTACGTAAAGATAAGGTTGCCCCAGAAGCTCTGAATAACTTGAATAAGACCTTTAATTTTCAACCATAACACATCATAGCTGTAAAATAAAACATAACATGTAAACTGTTCAATCTTGTTGTAATAAACTGTTTCAAGCTGTTTCTGTTTCAAACACGATCCGAAAGACCATCTATTATAGAAACAGACCAGAACACTCCGACGCCGACATTCTTACTGAAATCGCAGCTCAGCAAGTCGCCAACATATACTGAGTGAAACAGCTGCCAGACGGAATTAAAGAATACACTATTGTCTACCTCCTTACTTTCAAACTCTGTTCTCTACCTCCCGATGTTCACATCGGCTGGACACAGTGTTCGTCCGAGAATACATCCCTAATCCCAGACGCTGTTACAACTACTATAATTTTGGTCATGTAAGTGACGCCTGCCGATTGAGGAACGGAACAGGTACATGCTTCCGTTGCATTGAGGACGCACATGGCTCCAACTGTGACCAACCTGCTACATGCGCTAACTGTTCAGAGGACCACTCTGCGCCATCGTGCCGCTGCTTTTATTATGCACTCCAAAATATATTCTCGGTTAAATGTAGAAAACGCCTTTCTTTTATTGATGCCAGGAGGCAAGTAACCAATAAATTTATCTGCCTGCTTGCCAGCTTTGTAGCAGTGACGGCGGGGATATCCATGGCCAGGTTTCTCCGTTAACCCACAACGCGTTGCCCCTCCCCCTATTCGAGCTAGGGAAAGCCCGCGACGACAGTCAACCGCACTATTCGGTTGCTCGGAAACCGTATTAGTGATGACTCTCTTCACTCCCACCTCGCTCAGTCCCCCTCGTGCTGATCGACGAGCAAAAGAAGTCCCAGACCTTGATTTAGAAACCGACCTACCATGAAGAAACGCTAGCACCTCAGCGCGTCCCTCACCAGCAACACAAGATGAAAGCCCGTGATATGACTACAACTACCAAACCCACTTTGCTCCAAGCCCAACCAAGATTTTCCTTAGTAACTGTGCAGGCCAGCCAGGTTACTCCTTAACTCAAATGTCTTTTTGGTGCCCCCCATTATAGCTTTGCGCAGAGGCTGTATCGTAACCGATGACGGACAACTAACTGAGTAATTAACATCGCATACTGTTCTTCGCGTCTAAGCTTCAAAGTGTCCAAGTTTCCAGGGTATAGAAGCTTCATTTTTTGCTGTATCAAATAAGAGCCGGTCACCGCTCTAAGCCAATCATTGCTCTAAGCCAATCATCGCTCCGAGACCGGATATCGTTTCGTAAACGATACAATTTTGAACTTCGAATGATCGAATATCATTTATTTAGAGCGAATTTGGTAACTCATTTCATATGGGTATCACAGGTTTACCCGCCTCCCCGCGGCCTCCTCGTTAATCACCAAAATTCAATATGTCCCTTTGTGTAAATAAATTTTTATAAGGAAGATCCCTCCACCGTCCCCCCCCCCTTACAGTTTGTGGTTACATCCATCCTTGGTGCACAAAAAGGTGAGCCCTCCACTGACACCGGGGTTTGGAAAAAAGAATCGCATCCAATTGACAGTAAAAGCATCAAAAAATCGTACAAAATGGTAATGAAAAACAGACATCTGTACTAAAAAGTTTATCACAGCTACAGACACCACGCCGCATCCCCTAGAAAGAGGGGTGGCTGACGGCAAGGCGCACCTCATACGCTCACACTCACACAACTTAGCCCTTTTGTGCTAAAGGGTCCGGCCGGTACCCCCTCAACCAACATACACTCTGAGTCACGAGTGTAGTCCGAGGATCCGTCGTCAGCAGCAGGGCCCGACAGTTTTCAATGGTTAACCCCCGCCGCGTCATAATGGCCGGGCCCCCCCCACCCACGTCCATCCCGACATCGGGATGCCAAGGGCGGGAAAGCACATCAGAGCAGCCTTAAAATCAACCATTCACAACCATTCTCCACTCACGCCTGTTCATTGCACGCTCTCTCGCCACCTCCAAATTCATGTCTCTCCTTCCCAACGCCTGCTTCACACCATTCATCCACCATATCTTCGGTCTACCTCTAGGCCTGCGACCACTCGCCTCCGCATTCATCACCCTTTTCACCAATCTCCCTTCATCCATCCTCTCCATGTGCCCGAACCATCTCAGAACACGCAAATCCACTCTGTCCTCCAACTTCTTCATCATCCCTGTTCTGTTTCGAACCACGTCGTTGGTGATCCGGTCTCTCAGCGTTACTCCAGCCATGCTCCTCGAAAACATTCAACCTTCTTCTCTCCTCTACTCTGACCCCCCAAGCCTCAGCTCCGTAGAGCACAGTGAGGACAACAACACCCTCATACAGCTCTCTCTTTGCTTGCATCCCCATCGTCCTACATCTCATTACACTCTTTAGTGCACCCAACACTTCACATCCCTCCTTCACTCGCGCCTTCACTTCAGTTTCCACTAGTTCAGTTATCTCCACATGGGAGCCCAGATACTTAAAATACTGAACTTCCTCCATGAGCTCTCCATTTAGGGTAACACTAATTTTGCTCGCATCGACAGTCCTCGAGCATCTCATTACTTAACTCCTACCGGCGTTAACTCGAAACTTCCTCCTCTCACACACTCTACCAAACTCAGACACTAGCCGACGTAGCTTCTCCTCCGAATCCGCAACCAGTGCCGTATCATCACCAAATAGCAACTGGCTCAACTGCCAACTCCGCCCATTCGCTTCCAACAGTTCCAAGCCACGACCCAGCACACTCGCGTTCACCTCCCTGACCACTCCATCCATATAGAGGTTGAACAGCCAGGGAGACGTCACGCAGCCTTGTCTCAGTCCCACTTTCACTGTGAACCAATCACTCACTTCGCT
>SDVV010020017.1:0-13409 GCA_016164225.1 Gammarus roeselii
TCGTGGAGAACTTGCAGTGAAGTGGACATGATACGTGCCGTCGTGGAGAACTTGCAGTGAAGTGACCATGATTCGTGTCATCGTGGAGAACTTGCAGTGAAGTGGACATGATACGTGCCGCCGTGGAGAACTTGCACTGAAGTGACCATGATTCGTGTCATCGGGGAGAACTTGCTGTGAAGTGGACACGATACGTGCCGTCGTGGAGAACTTGCAGTGAAGTGGACATGATTCATGTCGCTTACAAGTGTTTACAAGTGTAAGAAGACAACGATAGGTCATTCGGCTATAGGCTGCCTTTTGATAGTAAAAACGATTTGTTCTAGAGCAGAACGTCTAAGAAAGCATCGTGTGTATGCGTATTTGTTGGTTTAAATATCAAGAAAGGGAAAGGTAGTGAAAGGAAATAGTATTTAACGATGATACTCGAAACCACTCAAATCAGCACCTGAAGAGAATGTCTCCGACCAATGAAGTTGATCTGATGTTATCAGTCTCATTTATCGTTAAACCAACGATGAGCCGTGACTTTGTTGAACACCGTCTCACAACGAGCAGGTACCAATGCCGGGCACTTTATTCACCATGCTGGTGCCAATGCCTGGCATTATTGTAACCGTACGTGCGTCAATGCCGAACACCGTTTTATAACGAATATACTGGTGAGTGTGCTAAAGGTGGGAGCTATTTAGCGGCGATTTCAGTTTAATTTGTCGAGCCGTGACTTAAACGTTTAGATTGTATTGCTGTTTACAAGTTCTGCTGAAAGTTTGTTCTATTCCCCTAAACGTGAAGAAACTGCGTGTGATTTCCAGTGCGAAACGCTTTCTGACGACGATTTTATTGCTGTGCACAACTTCTGCTGGAAGCTTGTTCCATTCCTCGACAACTCTATAAGTGGATAAATTGCGCGTGATGTCGACTGAGAAATTCTTATCAACAATTTTGTATCCATTATTCCTGGTCACTCTGATTGCATCTCGAGTGAAAAGGTTAGGTCGGTCGAAGTTTTGCTTACCCTTCATTATCTTCTACGTCTTGATCATATCACCTCAGACTCGACGAGTCTCTAACCAACAAAGGTTTAGTGCAGCGATAGGATAAGTTTGGCAGATCTACGTTGAATCTCTTCTAATTTAGTGACGTATTTCTAAGATATGGAGGCCAGAATTGGACGGGATACTGAAAGTGTGGTCTGGCAAATACATTGCATAACTTTTATTGCCTTTTTTTGACCTGATCTAAGATTCTATTTTTTATTTTTTTTGTCAAAATCATTACACTGCTTCCTGCTTTTTGAGTCATTACTAATGATGACACCTAGATCTCTCTCTTTGGTGACAGGAATTAGACTTTTTCCGGACATTGAAAATACGTGCTTAGGTTTATGATGATCAATGAGCATAATTTTATATTTTTCGACATAGAACTTCATTTACCACTTTGTGACCACACAACAATTTTGTTCGTCTAATTGAATCTTCTCGCACGCAAATTTGGTTTGCACTCTTCCTCCTAGCTTAGAATCGTCTGCAAACTTTCTAATGTTCTAGGTGTCATCATTAGTACGCTGCTATCGAGATCGTTTAGGAATATTATGAAAAGAACTGGACCCAACACGGATCCTTGAGGCACGCCGCTTGTTTCACCCCAATTGAAGGAAGCTTCGTTAAGTACGAGTCGCTGTCGTCTGTCCGAGAGTCAGCATTTTATGTAATTATAAAGCTCGCCTCGAATACTGATGCTGTGCAATTTACTAACTAAGTGCTTGTGAGGGAATTTGTTGAAGGCCTTTAGGAAGTCAAGTTAAGTTATATCGATCGGAGGTATCGCGTTGTGAATTTCAATTACATTTTTGAACAAGCAGCAGGTCCATTAGACAGGAACGATTGTGTCTTAGGCAATGTTAAGAGCCACCTATCTACTTATTTGATTTTTAAAATTGCGTACTTATATTCGTTAGTCAACTTTTCCCGTAATTTGCCAGTGATTAAGGGGAGACTAATTGGACGGTACTTGCCAGGACACTTTTGGTATCCTTTAAAAAAAATTGCTTATGATGGACTCTTTCCGTTGAGCGGCAGATGCCATTTGTGAGAGATTGAGTGAAAATGTTTGATAGATGCTCGACGAGTTCGTTCTTAGTCACTTTCATTATTTCGGTATGAACTTGATCTAGACCTGGAGATTTTGTGGTTTTTATTATATCGATATATTTAGTACCTTTGGCAGAGGAAACGTTCACTATGCTAAGGACTTCAATTTCTCTTTCCGTTTTGTAGGTGAAAACTTGTAGTGAAGTGGACACGATTCGTAATTTGAAATTTGGCGTGGTGACGAGAAGACATGTGTAGGAGGTCGCGGCATGTGTTAATATTAAATGAGACGTGCCTCTTATGTGCCATGTGCTACGCCCTTTTTTTCAACAAAAGCAGTGAATACGCCATGGTCCAACCTAATGCAGTCAGAAATCACGTGAAGCTAACCTGATGCAGCCAGAAATCATCGGACTATCGATCGCCTCGGGATCCGCCACGACGACGCTGGCGGTATTACAGATAGAGCCGCAACAAAACCAATCGCTAGGTGGATCGTCTTTATTGCGATATATTTATGCAGCGTTGGTGACAAAAACATTATTTTCTAATGCAGGGTTTTAGTTTGTTTAATACTATAGCAAATATATCCAGCTTCTATTTGGAAATTTAACTTTTGTATGGAGAATACTCGGACTCTTTCATGGCGATAGGAGGTAATATTGGTTGATCATCGACATATGCAGCACAACGTAATTGCTAGGCTTCGAACAACACAACTGAAACGATGTGCCACAGCTGGCCTAGCAGGGCCCGACAGCGACTCCGATCATGCTTATTTGATCTCGGTGAGTGTTTATAAAGTCGTACCTTGAGTGAGAATTTGATAAGCGATTCAAGATAGAAACAAAAATACAGTAGTATGCCATGCAAAAATATTTTCACTAGTCACATTTATTGTTGAAATGGCACTGTTAAGGAAAATCTTCAATATCGGATATTTTATGGCAAGGTAAAATACAATATCGGAGATTTTCTTTAACTGTGCCATTCGAACAACAATTGAGTCTTTCAAAAATATTTTTATCGCCTATGACCGTGTTTTTATTTTTCTCTTAGATCGCTCATCAAATTCTAACTCAATACACGAATTTATTAATACTTGACCGAGCTAAAAAAAAACACGATCGGAGTCGCTATTAAGCCCTGCTAGGGCAGCTAAGAGACATCGTTTGGGTCGACAGATTACCAGCTACCATGATTTGATGCATCGCACGTAAAGCGGTGCCATTATTTGATGCATCGCACGTGAAGCGGTACCATTATTTGATGCATCGCACGTAAAGCGGTGCCATTATTTGATGCACCGCACGTAAAGCGGTGCCATGATTTGATGCATCGCACGTAAAGCGGTGGCATTATTTGATGCACCAAACGTAAAGCGGTGCCATGATTTGATGCATCGCACGTAAAGCGGTGCCATTATTTGATGCATCGCACGTAAAGCGGTGCCCTTTTTTGATGCATCGCACGTAAAGCGGTTGCATTATTTGATGCACCGAACGTAAAGCGGTGGCATTATTTGATGCACCGCACGTAAAGCAGTGCCATGATTTGATTCATCGCACGTAAAGCGGTGGCATTATTTGATGCACCGCACGTAAAGCGGTGCCATGATTTGATGCATCGCACGTAAAGCGGTGGCATTATTTGATGCACCGAACGTAGAGCGATGCCATGATTTGATGCACCGCACGTAAAGCGGTGGCATTATTTGATGCACCGCACGTACAGCCGTGCGATGATTTGATGAACCGCACATAAAGCGGTGCTATGATTTGATGCACCGAACGTAAAGCGGTGCATAATTTGATGCACTGCACGTAAAGCGGTGGCATTATTTGATGCACTGCACGTACAGCCGTGCGATGATTTGATGCACCGCACGTAAAGCGGTGTCATGATTTGATGCACCGCACGTACAGCCGTGCGATGATTTGATGCACCGCACGTAAAGCGGTGGCATTATTTGATACACCGAACGTAAAGCTGTGCCATGATTTGATGCACCGCACGTAAAGCGGTGGCATTAGTTGATGCACCGCACGTAAAGCAGTGCCATGATTTGATGCACCGAACGTAAAGCGGTGCCATGATTTGATGCACCGCACGTACAGTCGTGCCATGATTTGATGAATCGCACGTAGAGCATTGTTGAAAAAAAATCGCGATGCATTTAGACTGATTTGCGTAAAAATATTACATTTACAAACATCAACATGACATAAACTTACCTAATTGTAAATGTGTTGAAGTAGGAATAGACCTGGCTACAATTACGACGCAGGGTGAGAAATGGAAATAAATTCAACTCGGGATTAGAATATAGAACTATTACGACCGGTGGTGATAACTGGAAACCTTTTCGGTGCATCATCATGATTCACGAAATATATTAACAAACGGCAGCAGCCTATACTGTTCTTCTCATCTACTCTTTCTTAGAACAATGTTAGCTTTCAGAGTACCAACGGATATTGGATATAAGCAAGAACAAAAATGTCGAGTGCAGAAAAGGGATCGATAAATATTTTTAAAGGAGTCTTCTTTATAGTCTTTGAGTAAACAATTCTTGATAAGAGGGAACGGACGTCTCACTTGGGCTGATAGCAGAAGTCAGTAGCCATTGAGGAACGGATGGGCTTATTGCCACTTAGAATGATATGGAACAGTGAGTACTGCGTATAGAGGCTGCAGAGCGATAGGAAACAGTGGATCGTGGGTACAGGGGCTGCAAAATGCTGGGGAAAATAGGGCGTGGGTATAGGGGCTGCATAAAATCTCCTCAATTGATGGGTGTGATAAGTGAAAGAATTCTGAGAGCTGCCCCTGAGTGGGTGTCAGGCGCAGGTGTGGTCGGGCTTGCGGAGTGATCAAGTTCCTGCCATGAACCGCTCTCCTCGCCCAAACAGGATAGACAGGGCAGTACCCTCGGATAAAACTATTTGTGACTTTAATTGTTGATTCCAATTCCTTCTTGTTAGTTACATGTTTAAAACATGACACAAATTTGACGTGTGCATCCCTTGTGGGTGTATATCGAAAAAGGAAGTTTGTAAGGACAGAAAGGAGAAGGACCACCACTACTCGCACCACTACCTACTACAATCACCCCACTACTACACGGGGCATTTCAGTCCCGGAGAAGAAAGGGTCGAGTGTCAGGACGACAGTTCAGGATTGGGGCGAACAAGAAGCGAAGAGAAAGTATTTAGGTTCCAGGCGGTCGCATCTCAGACGCTCAGCGGACTCATACTTTTCCTCGAGCGCATGCCTGTCGGCTTGCCCCAGAGGTTGGGTCAGACGGACTCCAACTAGGTATTGAGTCTACTTCCAAAGGAGCATATGGGAATTAAATTTCGACAAGTTTGTTGACATTTAAGAGAGCAGCACACCCAGTTGCACGGGTAGTTGTCCTCCCCCATGTGCTAAGAAGATTAAGTCTTCTGTACGCAAGCGGTTTCTTGAAGGCTGTCGCACTTCAAGGTGAGACATCGGAATGACATTTCCTAGGGACAGACCTGCCCTTAGCTGGTCTAGAGTCTAGTTCGGAATTTTCATAAATGTCGTGAAATTTTGATAAGTGCAAATCTCCTGAAAAACGTTGCTCATGGCAACTTTTGAGTTTAGTAGTAGAAGTTGTTGTAGTAGTATAAAAGGTCTGGGACGGGCTGAAGAGTCCGTTCTAGCCAGACTTCAAACTTGAATTTGCAGTAGACCTAGCCCAGCATAGATGAGGTGCCCATCATTCATGGGCCGCCGGCTGCTGAAGGCTCCAGCGAAGGTTGTTGCCACCCTCGGAACCTGCGCCACATTTTCTTAGTAAAAGGGAAGATTACTCTCCAAGCGTTTGTCGAGGCGGTTTAGGTCACATTTTTTTAGCAAAGGGGTTGATTTGTCACCCAGTGTTTGTCGAGGTGGTTTACGCCACATTTGCTTTGTAGAGGGGTAGATTAGTCTCCCAGATTTTGTCGAGGTGGTTTACGCCACATTTTCTTAATAGAGGGGTAGATTTGCTCCCAGTTTTTGTCGAGGCGGTTTACGCCACATTTTTTTAGTAAAGGTGTATATTAGTCTCCAAGTGTTTGTCGTGGCGGTTGACGCCACATTTCCTTAGTAAAGGGGTAGATTAGTCTCTCAGTGTTTGTCGAGGTGGTTTACGCCACATTTTCTTACTAATGGGGTAGATTTGTCTCCCAGTGTTTGTCAAGGTGACTTATGCTCCATTTTCTTAGTAAAGGGATAGATTAGTCTCCCAGTGTTTGTCGAGGTGGTTTTCGCCACATTTTTTTAGTAAACAGGTAGATTAGTCGCCCAGTGTTTGTTGAGGCGGTTTGCACCACATTTTCTTAGTAAAGGGGTAGATAAGTCTCCCAGTGTTTGTCGATGTGGTTTACGCCACATTTTTTTGTATAGGGATAGATTAGTCTTCCAGTGTTTGTCGAGGTGGCTTACGCCACATTTTCTAAGTAAAGAGGTGGATTAGTCTCTCAGTATTTGTCGAGGTGGTTTACACCACATTTCCTTAGTAAAGGGGTAGATTAGTCTCCCAGTGTTTGTCGAGGTGGTTTACGTCACAGTTTCTTATTAATGGGGTAGATTAGTCTCCCAGCGTTTGTTGAGGTGGTTTACGCCACATTTTCTCAGTAAATGAGTAGATTAGCCTCCCAGTGTTTGTCGAGGCGGTTTATTTCACATTTTCTTACTAATGGGGTAGATTTGCCTCCCAGTGTTTGTCAAGGTGACTTATGCTCCATTTTCTTAGTAAAGGGGTAGAATCGTCTCCCAGTGTTTGTCGAGGGGGCTTACGCAACATTTTCTAAGTAAAGGGGTAGATTAGTCTCCCAGTGTTTGTCGAGGTAGTTTTCGCTACATTTTCTTAATAAACGGGTAGATTAGTCTCCCAGCGTTTGTTGAGGTGGTTTACGCCACATTTTCTCAGTAAAGGGGTAGATTAGCCTCCCAGTGTTCGTCGAGGCGGTTTGCGTCACATTTTCTTAGTAAAGGGGTCGATTAGTCTCTCAATGTTTGTCGAGGTGGCTTACGCCACATTTTCTTACTAATGGGGTAGATTTGTCTCCCAGTGTTTGTCAAGGTGACTTATGCTCCATTTTCTTAGTAAAGGGGTAAATTAGTCTCCCAGTGTTTGTCGAGGGTGCTTTCGCAACATTTTCTAAGTAAAGGGGTAGATTAGTCTCCCAGTGTTTGTCGAGGTGGTTTTCGCCACATTTTCTTAGTAAACGGGTAGATTAGTCTCCCAGCGTTTGTTGAGGTGGTTTACGCCACATTTTCTCAGTAAAGGGGTAGATTAGCCTCCCAGTGTTTGTCGAGGCGGCTTACGTCACATTTTCATAGTAAAGGGGTCGATTAGTCTCCCAATGTTTGTCGAGGTGGTTTACGCCTCATTTTCTTACTAATGGGGTAGATTTGTCTCCCAGTGTTTGTCGAGGGGACTTATGCTCCATTTTCTTAGTAAAGGGGTAGATTAGTCTCCCAGTGTTTGTCGAGGAGGCTTACGCAACATTTTCTAGGTAAAGGGGTAGATTAGTCTCCCAGTGTTTGTCGAGGTGGTTTTCGCCACGTTTTCTTAGTAAACGGGTAGATTAGTCGCCAGTGTTTGTCGAGGTGGTTTACGCCACATTTTCTTAGTAAAGGGGTAGATTAGTCTCCCAGTGTTTGTCTAGGCGGTTCTCAAGAGTGTTCACGTTGGTGATCTGAATAGTTTAAGCCGCAGTTTTTGTCCATGATTTCCATTCCTTGGGTTATTATTTCGATCAAAGAGAAATCCATTTAGGTATTTGAAAGTTGTTGTTAACTCACCTAGCTCAACGTTTTTTTCTTTCAAGTGAGATCAGTTTAAGTTTGCTGAGCCGTTTCGGGTAGGTCTTATTTTTCCGTTTCGGAATCATTGTTTGTTTCTCGGTGTTGCGAAACTACTGCAAAATCTATGTGGTGCCTGACGAGTAAAGTATATAATGGAAGCACGACATCCCTGAACTTGTGTTGGAAAGTTATCGTTGTTGGTCGAATTCTGTCATTGCCTGGTCTGCCATTTCGTAAACAGAATTTCTATTATGGTAACCAATGTGCATAACAGTGCATTTTTAAACATTAAAGTTCATTTGACACTTGTCAGACCATTCCACTAGTTAATTAATATCTCTTTGGATAATTTTGCAATCTTGCTCACTGTCCGCTTTGAGGCAGAGTTTAGAGTCAGCAAATTTCGATACATGCTACGACGTCGGTGTCGGGTGGGATACAAGAGCATTGCCCTGGGGTACTCTTGATGTTACCGTAACTCACTGACTTTTCCCTGGCGGGCACACGCCCGTTTGTTGCGACCCATGGGCCTCCATTTTTCAGTAAGCGTTTATGGGTGACCTTATCAAACACATTATAAAATTCAAAATAAATGAGGTCGACAGCTTTGGTTTCGTCGTATATCTCGGCGACCTTATTGAAAAAGTCTATGAGATTGGACAGCAGGTAAGTTAGTTTCTGAAGTCATGTTGGGTTTCCTTGATGAGGAGGTTTCGCTCGAGGGGACATGTTATACTTGTTTTCAACAATCTTTCCAAGGTTTTACCGACCACAGATGTGAGACCGATTGGTTTATAGTTTCATAGCTCTTGTCTACTACCCTTCTTGAGTATGTCTGTGATGTTCGCTGCTTTCCAATCATCTGGAATAATTGCAGTTGTCATGGACCTGTTGAAGACTCCTGCCAGTGGACTGCTTGTGATTTCGTAAAGGCTCCGTAACATTCTCGGATGCAAATTATGTTATCTTGTAGATTTGTGAATATTTTATTTGCTGAGTTGTTCCTCTACTTCACTAACGATATAGTGAATGTTTTCCAACGATCGAATTATTCCAAGCATTTCGGTTTCAGAGAGATTATTTATATTCTCATCCTTGAAGACGGCTGCAAAGTATTCGTTGATCACCTACACTATTTACCCTAAAATAAGCGGTCTCAATTGTAATACTATGCTCATGCTGGTTGTCAATAAAGCTTTTATTATTATTATTTTAATAATAATAATAATTATTATTATTATTATTATCATTTCGTATAGGGACAATGCTGTCACGAACAACACGTCTCTCATTCACATAGGCGTAGAACCCTTGCGGATTGCGTTCGGCATTTATTAAGATTTTTTTCCTCGTTTTTCTAGGCGCTTCTGACCATTCTCTTCACTCTGCTAACAGCCCGCTCAGGCGCTTGTTCTGAATTGTGTCGGATTAGTTTTGTTAACTTTTACATTTCCTGTCGGCAAGCATTTTCTTCTCGAACGTCATTATTCAGTGAAGAGGGATTGTTAATTTGTACTTTCCTCTCCAGGATGTATTGCTTGATGCTTGCACCTCCTCTCTCTATGATACGCAGAGCGTTCATCAGCGTTCCTGCCATCAAATTAGTACCCAAAGTCTATGTGTGAGATTCAGCCTTTCAGGCCGTCAAAACTAGCTCTTCGAAAATTATAGATATACCTTGCTGATTCTCGTATCGTTTGGTTTGCTTTTATTGGGAATTCAGCAGTATTGTGATCACCTTTTTTTCACTAAATGTCACCACTTCAACTAATTGTTCTTCAGTCGATAAAATAAGGTCCAAGATGATAGGCTCTCAGGTTGGTTCTTCCACGAACTGTTTTAGGTTGTTATTATTGACGAGTAGTAGTTAATATAACGTCAAAACGTGCCCGGGGGGGAAATTTCAACTTCAAAACGTGCCCTGGGAGGAATTTATAACGTCATAACGTGCCCTGGGGGGAAATTATAACGTCTAAACGTGCCCGGGGGGGGGATTATAACGTCCTGGAAATAGGAGGTGCAAAACAGCCCTGGAGCTTGTTGGTTATTGTTTATGATTAATAATGGTTTGTAAAGAGGTATTGTAAAGAGAAAGTAATATTTTATGTATCAATGTTAGGGTTTATTGAATTGGCTTACCCGCGAGAAATATTAGCCGAGTACATAGGAGGTTGACTGTATGTATAAAATAAAATTATTTTTAATAGTATACGGTATTTAATCGCTCTGGTTGTATGTGTACTATATACCATTGTCAACAGAATACATGTAAATCGTATTATTTACTGTCGCAGGCACCGCTATTATTTCAATGGGTATTTATTGCTCGAACATTAACTTATTTAGTGTATTATTTGATGATGTAGATACCGTTGTAATTTCAACTTGCTTCCAATGCTCGATCGTTAACATACTTAGGTTTGACAACAGTTTCTTTATAAGTGAATGCAGTATTATGTAGGATCTCTGTTGTTATAGAGCAGAATCTATAATATTTGATTAAATCCAAGGGATTTTCCTGTTGTGTTTTCACAGTTACGTCAGGATACATCGTTATGTATAATACATATAAAAGGCGCTGGCATTATACGTTCAAGCATTTTCAATCCATATGACAAGGGGCATTGAAACATACATGTTCAAGTTTGTACTTATTTAGATATTACATGGTGACATGAGAACATTTACATCAACATCATAGGAACACTTACATATTAGGAAGATATACATCGTAGGAATAATTGCATCAATATATTTTCATCATATTAGGAGCGGTTGCAGGGGTATAAGTTCACGCATTTTCAATCCGTATGACTGTGGACAATGAAACCTACATGTTCAAGTTTATATTTATTAATTACATAATAGCATGGTTACTTAGGAACATTTACATATCAGGAATATTTACATATAAAGAATATTTACATATTATGAACATTTAGAGAATAAAACCCTTAGACATGGATGTGCTTTCGTCATTCACATGCATACAATAGCATTCAATTGGGAATGATACCACTGGGGTCGCTAGCGTAGCGACAGACCTCTATCCATCACTGTCTCGGGGTTAGATGCTATCTCGTTATCGCGCACGGCGGCCTTACACCTTGTCAAGGTAATGATACAGTCTACGTTCAGTCTCACTTAGGCATTTCATTATAGAGAGGGTATAATTGTTCATTCGGGTGGCACGTGTGTGAATTTAGGGTTCATTCGGGGTTTGAAGGAATATCTTTGTTCTGTTTATAGTATTTATATATGCTATTGTCCTTTAGTCCAATGAATAGCGTGGGCTTTGTCACTAACTGTTGATCTTTATACATATTTATTCGTTGCTGGTAGGAATATTGTTATAACTCCCTTGGATGTGCGGTAAAGGACCTCCTAGGCAAAAAATTGGATGCGCTTTGAAAAATTGGCTGAGATAAGCTTACTCGTATAAATTAATGTTCGTCCACAGTGTCAGGTTTTATTGAATTGGCATATCCGCAAGAAATGTTAGCCTGGTACATATCGATTTGGTTGTATCTGTACGATTTTATCATTTGTAATAGTATATGGTATCATAGCATTTAATCGATTTGGCTGTATATATCGTATTATTTAGTGTCGCAGTCACAGTTGTTATTTCAATGGGAATTCATAGCGTTATAATAAGATTTCAACTTACTTGCATTGCTCGATCATTAACATACTTAGGTTTGACCATAGGTTCTTTATAAGTGAATGCAGTAATATGTAGGTTCTTTGTTATGAAAGAGCAAAAGCTATATTATTTACCATTTTGTTTGTATATATTTTCCCAGTTACCTCAGGATACATCGTTATTTATGATACAAATAAGAGGCGCTGGCATTATAAGTTCACGCATTTTCAATCCGGATGACCGTGGACAATGAAACATACATATTCAAGTTTATAGTTATTTATTACATGGTTACATAGAAACATTTACATCAAAATTTTAGAAACATTTACATATTAGGAAGATTTACATTTTATGAATATTTGTATCAATCTATTTTCATCATATTAGTAGCAGTTGCAGGGGTATACGTTCACGCATTTTCAATCCTTATGACTGTGGACAATGAAACATACATGTTTGAGTTAATATTTATTCATAACATGGTTACATATTAGCATGGTTACATAGGAACATTTACATAATATGAATATTTACAGCATATTAGAAATATTTACAGTTTATGATCATTTAGAGAATAAAACCTGAAGATGTGGATGTGCTTTCGTCATTCACGTGAGTTCAATTGTCAAAGACTGCTTTCCCCAGGCTTACATCTCTTCCAAGTTAAATCCATGTTTACATCGACACAGCGCTTCCTCTTTTTAGTGATGGTTGGTTCTACTTCAATGGACTTTCTTTCGGGAAAATCGGGGAATATCAGGATGTCCATAGGCCTACTTTTCAATTTACTGAGGAAATTTTCAATAGTGCGCAGAGTTTGTAGCTGACATGCTTATGCGCGAATGTTGTGTATGGTATCAAAGTGTGTATATGTTTTCTGGTTATGGATATCTCTGTATTGTTCATGTCTGATTTGGGCTCGTGTCTGTTAATTGACACCCTTAGCAGCTGATTTTGTGGCCTCGGACTCGAGTACCATATGATTTCACTCGGGTAGTCGTTGGCTGTTTCGCTTTTTAGAAGCCCCAGCTGTCCTTTCTTTGATTCATCATACATGGGATGATTTTAGGGTAGTTGGAGAAATCCGTGTATTCATGAAAAGTGTGGATCATGTCTCAAACGTTCAAGTGCAAGGAGAATTATGTACATTTCGGATATCTGTGGGAATATAGTGAATGGGAATGTCGACGCCAGTGAGAAAAAAATTGAAAATATTCGATGTCATAAATATGTAACTATAATTAAAAAATTAGCGTCGAGAAAAGCTCGCTGAAGTCTACAAACAAAATTTTGGATACAAGGATAGGTTTTGAAATGATGCATACAATACTCCCAATGGTATCCGACTTTCTAAAATGTGTACTAAGGGCAGCAGTCTAGAACCCAATAGACCAACGAGAAGAAAAAACTGATGATAAATCCTACATCAATATGATGAGTCGACACCTCAAGGTGAAAAACAATGCTTATCATCGATACAGAAGCCGCCGAGTGCCTCTGACACCGCCGATCAAGATAAGACCAGAGAGGGAAGTCGAAGTCATTAGTTATGTTTCCTACAATTGCTCCCCTCATTTTCGGAGTGAATAGTTATGTACGCGTAGAAATGATAAACCCATGTATCTCCCTGATATATATGTGTTGAAATTTTTTTATGAATAAAATACAGCTTATAAATATTTGTTTGCAATATCCTAAATTCAACTCGAATGCCTAGCAATGGAATTTGTAGTTATGCAACATGGCTTGCATTGAATTGCAATACAAGGCCTCCTGCCTTGCATTGAGCATGCGATAAATATATTGCAATTGAAATTGAAATCGGTTACCTAAGGTATCGT
>SDVV010020018.1:0-13409 GCA_016164225.1 Gammarus roeselii
CAACAGTTTCAAGCCACGACCCAGCACACTCGCGTTCACCTCCCTGACCACTCCATTCATATAGAGGTTGAACAGCCAGGGAGACATCACGCAGCCTTGTCTCAGTCCCACTTTCACTGTGAACCAATAACTCACCTCGCTCCCCACTCTGACACATGCTCTGCTGTCAGCATAGAAACTCTGCACCGCTTCCAACAGATGTCCGCCCACTCCATGCAAACGTAACATCCTCCAAAGTGCTTTCCTGTCAATCCCGTTGTATGCCTTCTCCAGATCCATGAAGGCCCAGAGAGAAATAAACTGCTTAATTTTAAAGACACACCCATATTCTGGATCTCATCAAGCAACCGATCTCGACTGACTGAGGTAACTCTATGCGTCACCACCTCCTTACTGCATGGACTGTCTAGTCCCTCTTACAATAGCCCATGTCTTGGCAGAATGCTCCACATGGACGGAATGTCGATGCACATACTTCCCCAGGAGCCGGTTCCTGGACCTTCCTAATAT
Organism: Gammarus roeselii; assembly: GCA_016164225.1. Classification (NCBI taxonomy): domain Eukaryota; kingdom Metazoa; phylum Arthropoda; class Malacostraca; order Amphipoda; family Gammaridae; genus Gammarus; species Gammarus roeselii. The sequence goes on from SDVV010020018.1 coordinate 511, forward strand.
ACTCCGCCTAATGCTTACTGAGTTCCCTCAGAGACGATTCAGTGCGGAACCACTTCTCAGCTACCTCCAAGAAACCGGCTTCCTAACTGAAATCTGATCTGTTGTGAATTGATCATACTTAATTTTACTTGCCAACAAACTCCTCCATCCCGGAGGACCACCGTTTTCTTTGCTCACTTTGAGTAGGACACATTTGTGACCTCTCTGTATATTCCTATAAACAGTAGTGACTTAAGCATGCCGTGAGTCGAAACAATTCCGGAGACTGGGGATGATTTGTTGATGACTTGATGCAGCGCTGGCGGCTGGTTTGACGTTCGGTGTCAGGAGGACATTGACTCCAGTGCACTAGAAAGCCTTGACACTCAAACCTAATCTAATCTTGAACCCCCTGCTTCCCTCAAGCCCCACGCTGGCAGTGGCCTTAGTTTTTCTGACAGGAAGCTGCTTTTCACCAGCCCTCATGAACACCAGGGTATGGTGGACCTCACTTATATAGGGCGGGAGAGTGTTCGGATCGTCGTAAGAGGTCGGAAGACAAAGAACGCCGATTTCCGTCAAATAAAGTCGCAAGACATAGAAACGCCGAGTTTCGTCGGACAGTCGAACACATAAAAAGTCGGGAAAACTATAATTCTTTTGAACTTCCTAAAAAACTGTTGAGGCAAAAAAATTAAAAACGGTCGAAAACTACTTGCGACGAATGTTATCAAGATTCTCTCAAAATCGTATCTGTAATGTTTCCTCATCACGATTCATACAAATAAGCATAAGCGCATGCTAACCATATGGCTCCTACTACATTACAGAGAAATAGCTTTTTATTGAGAGAATCGAGATGACAAAAGTTATATTCTAGTGTGCAAGGAAAGAAATACAGAGCTTTTCTATGAGATTACGTGATTCGATGTCCTTGTACTTACTCAGCGTATCGGATAAACAAGAACATCTGTCCCAACTGAGTATAGGCTGATGAAAGTTGCTCTGAAGTCCTACTTGTGTTCATAATTGAACGTGGCTTGTAGACCTAAGTACAAAAATCTTCGCAATACTGACCAAGTAATTTTTGGAATCATCATATCCATGGTGTAATTTTCTACACCCTAAATCCGACATTTGGCACTAAAAGAAAATAGACTAGCTATCGACGCATGGCCTAATCCCTGAGAAGGAAGAAAGGAAGGTGACCGATTGCAAGATGCAACTCACCCTCCTCTCATGCACTTACACATGTGCCAAAACTTGACCCATTTGCCCTCACGGCTCTGGCCGTGACCCCTCAACATAGACTTCAGCAGTGAGGTCCGACCCGGAGAATCTAGGTTGCTGTGTTGCCATCATAGAATCCCTGTACCGTTCATAACAAATTCCCACCAACTCCATACGAGCGCAACTCCCTCCAAAACACCTTGTCGACCCTATCATAGGCCTTTTCCAGATCCAAGTTGGCCCAGAACACTTCCTTTCCTTTCGCGAAGTACTTCTCACACACCTTTCTTGTTGCAAAAATGTGATCTGCACACTCCCACCACGCCTAAAACCCACACTGTTCCTTCGCCAATCGCATCATCCGTACTGTCCCTAATCATCTTGAGTAACTGTTTATATCTTTTTCTCGTTTTGCCTTCATACTGCGGAAGAATGCAAGCACTGCGCCCGACACAAAACTCAGATTAAGTTGATTCATCAACCATTCATTCAGTCGCAACCACGTTTTCTTAATCTCTCGGGGCTTTCGCTGCTTTCATGACCTCTACCTTGACTTTACCGCGGTTGAGATCTCGATCACTCAAATAAAATGTAATATATTGTGTTTTCTTGCAGCCTGGTGAGGTGTTCCTAGACTGTAACTTATTGTTCCATCGCGTCAACACGCCCCTTCTCGTCAACCCCCGCGCCTCCTACGTGTTGCCCCGCGCTATCGACCCCGACTGCGCCTTCCTTCACCTCCTGCATATCATGGACTACTCGCTTCTTGTGGGGCTCACTGATGGGCCGGAGCCCACCGTTATCGTCGGCATCATTGGTGGGTGAATGGGAGGGGGCGAGTGGATGAAGTGCGGAGACATCGTCGCGTGGCTGGGGATTGAGCGGGGTTGGGAGTGTGCATTGGTGTGACGAGGGAATGGGTTTGCGAGGAGGGTGGGGGTGGGATGAGGCGTTGATTGGTGGGAAGAGTGGTGATTCATTAGTGCGTGGAACAGGTTGGGAATGTTGGTGAGGCGTTGATGCTTGGAATAGATGAGGGAAGTGGTGAGACAATAGTGGGTGATGCAGGTGGAAAGAGGATGAGGCATCGGGTCGTGGGGGTGGGGGAGAATTGGTACGTGAGACGAGTGGTGAGGTATTGGTGGTTAGGATGAATGGGGAGGCATTGGTGTGTGGGCAGGTTGAGACAGTGTTAAGGGCACGGGCGCATGGTTCGGGATGTAACTGGTTGAGGGAAAGTATTATTGCCGCAATGTGGGAATATTTCTTGAACTGGTGGGATTATTCCTTCAGTACTCGGTGCGAAAGTCATTGCAATAAATTACGGTGTTTCCGCTGCGTGATTTCACACTTTCAAAATATGCGTAGCGTGTCAACTGAAAGATTTTCCCTGGCAACTGTTTCAATGACTGTTCACTGGGACGACCTTTAGTCGTTGCGTTCTAGAAGACTACCTTGCGACATGAAGCATTACTTGACTTGACTCGTCTGCCCGTCCCAGGTCAACTAACAATACTCGACACCCTGGAACAGCTGCCTCGTGTAGGCAAAGAATCGCTTGGTAGTCGTAATAAAGCGAATATTTAGGATGTAAGGATTTTTAAACGATTTTAAGAATATAAATTTCAGCTCAGTATAATGACAGGTTGAAAATGTAACAAAAATATCACAATCTACTGACAATATGTAGCTACCAAGTCTATGTCAGCGTATGCTGTTCTGAAGACAATTTTGTTTCTGGAACATAATTAATATCCACTTACTAGTACTGGTTGTAAATTATTTACATCATCATCACATCAATGAATGGATTTTGTTGGAAGATACACTATTCTCCATTGTTTAAAATGTCATGAGCAGAGGAAAAGTTCCAACAATTAGTGCAATCAGTTAGGTCAACTGACATTTGAGGAATCCTGACAATATACTATTCACACTGCACTTTAATAAAGAAACAGAGTAGTTAAGCCTGCGGGATTTAGGCGTACAAATGCCAAGCAATGCTTTACTCTATGAATAATTAGCAGCCGCCGAAGGAACCAGCCATCCGCTCATGGTCTCGACCTTAGACTGCTTGACACCTGCTTTTGGTACGAGATGGAATCAATTGTCCATGAACGCAAGCCAACGACAGTTGAATATCTGAAACACTGCTAAGCTAAGTTGCGACAAATAAACGAAGAAAAATTTGACGTGCAGTTGCAAGCTTCACTCGGAACATCCAGATCTGCGCTCATAAGAACGTGTTCCATTTGAAAGCTTAAATTAATTTTTTTATTTGATGCTTTGAAAAATGTAACGTTCACTCTTCTTCAAACTATTCCATAAAATTCAAAGTTTGAAATGACGTCTCAATTTTAATAATCGTTTTAATTATTACAAACTTTGTGAATACCCTGTAAATAAGGGCTACTGATAAACGTTCTATCCCAGAATATAGGGGAACCGGTACCCGATCGGCGAAGGAGCCCACCGTGAAGGTTGGGACGACGTTGATAGACCAGCGTCCCGAACTGCGGCGTTCTAATAAAGTGCGCAAGAAAATATAGAGTTATATTTCATACGGAGAAGGCCGTACTATTATAATTGAGAACAGCTCAATAGTCGAGGAGAAAATAGGTCTGTGAGAGGACACTGTCCAAAGAAGGACGAAGGAGTGAAGTATCGACGGACCCACGCGCCCAGAACGTCATAGATAATAAGTGCGGACGACTGTCGCTAGGTGAACGTGCGAGGAAGAAAAGTTGACCTGTAATTGCACTTGAACGAAGAGCTAACCTCAGAAAGAATCATGAGGCCATTAGACAGAACTGTACGCTTTGGAGTAGCGCAAAACGGTACCCTGGGGTCCCGGTGAGGCTCAGGAACTAAGAGCTGAGGAGCTTGAAGGTGGGCCGTTCGGTGCTAGAAGGACATTGACTCCGGTGCGTGGAGGCTTTGCGCAGAGGCAGTATCGTAACCAATGACGGATAACTAACTGAGTTTGAAATTAACATCGCATACTGTTCTTCGCGTCTAAGCTCCAAAGTTTTACAAGTTTCCAGGGTATAGAAACTTTTTATTTGCTGTATCAAAATAATTTTATTTGCTGTATCAACTAAATTGGAGAGATCGACTATCATCTATTTAGAGCAATAGCAATAAGGCACCTCAGAGGGATACCCCCTGGGGGTATCCAAGGCTCACCCGCTTCCCGCGGTGTCTTCGTTAACCCCCAAATTTTATTTGTCCCTTATTGTAAATATACTTTGGTTTAAAAGATCCCTCCACCGTCCTCCCCTTTCAGTTTGTAGCTACACCCCCTCCCTTGGTGCACGAAGAGGTGAGCCCCCCACTGACACCGGGGTTTGTGAATTTAGAATCGAAACAAATTGAAATTGAAAAAAGGCACAAAAAATTGTTAAAAAATAAATTTAATGTAAAAAAAAACTCTTGAAAAAAAAATGATTTAAGATTAATTTTAAGAGTGAATTTAAGGATCAAGTTGGTGTATATATTTGTATATACGATAGAAATAAATGTGAAGAAGGCCCCACCTTCATTACCCAGAACACCGAAAGAAGCCGGGGATCAAACAATGGGCAAGACCATGCCCTATCGGAGAGGGGCTGACGGCCCCTCCAGAGCGTCGCACTCAAACCAGTCTGCCAGAAAGAAAGACGAACCCCTCAGAAGTTTCTCATCGACAGGAGACCTGACTCAGGTCGTAATCGACGACACAAATGAACGCGTCTCGAAGCTGGACGCGAATATAACCGGAATGCAGAATACCCTGGGCAAGATATGTAAAATGATGGGCCTTCCCGAGCTGGAGACTGAGGACTGCTCGGCGCCCTCCAGTAGCGTCTGCGAACGCCTCACTAAACTCGAGAACTGCGCAACTATGAATACCTGACTGGATGAGCTGATGAAGAGGATAGAGACCAGGGAACCCGTAACCTGTTTGTGTGCTTCCGCCTCTGACCTCTCCGATAACATCGCTCTCCTCCCAGCCGAAACTCGTAACGCCCGAACACCAAAAAACGTAAAGAGGAGACAATACACACGATTTGATGACCACAACCTATTCAACAACGGCCCTAAATTCCCCGAACACTTGAAAATGACATTCGATGTCAATGACAGACCGGATATTTGCTCATATAAACTACGAGAAGAACTATGCTCCATGACTGGCCGTCCAATTCTCAACATCGCCGCCAGCGGTGACGATAGCTTACCATTAAAGTAGACACAAATCTTCAAAGTGACACTATACTCTCCAAAAACAGAATATGCGAAAAGCCTTGCAAAAGTCATACCACACCCAACTTTTTCCATGAGTTCAAGCCTGATTTACATCGAGGGTCTCCCGAGTGATGAAGCCGACGAATTCATCACCGGACTCGTCCAATACGAGGAATGTATAGTTGTAGCGAAAATCGCACCAAAAATCAAACCAAGAAGAAACACCATCACGACCCGTCTGATTAAATTCAATTGCCCCACCCCACCTAACTACATAGACTTACCTTTATTTGACGCCAAAACCAAGGTTACACCCTTCGAAAGGCGTCCGATGCGATGCTATAAATGCCAGAAATACGGACACACGAGCTAAAATTGTAACTATAAAAAGATGTTCATACTGCTCCCAGGACGACCATGATAAGCGAGACGATCCCTTGTCGTGCCCATCCGAAGAACCTCACTGCTTTCACTGCAAATTAAACTGCCAGTCTACGGGACACGAAGACTGCCCTCAGGACAAGACTGAGAGAGAGATCTTGCAATACCAAACTGAGCACAAAGTTGGGCGACGAGAGGCTGCGGCCGCGATTCGCTCCCCCCAGGCTGACCCTCCCACCCAGGTGAGAAGATCAGCATCGTTCCCTACCATATTCCTCATAACGCTTGTAGATAGTGGTGCAAACAAAGTTGCTTCCTCAATGAACCCATTCACCATGATGAACTCGCTCTCCAAACAACTGGGAGGCAGACCGATAAACATAAACCGACAGGGAACGAAACATCTGGCCCTCGTCGTAAATATCGAGCTAAGTAATGCTATACAAAGGACTACCAAAATAGACAAACACAAATTAATTGTCGAAATACATCCGTTCTTCAATGCTACAAGAAGAATTATATACATTTCCAACTTCACTCCCAAAACTGACCTAAGGGCTTTTGCAGCAGGTTTAGCAAAGGATTATGGAATCACCAACGTTTCCCTAGCATAATCGATTAAACCACGAAACATCCACACCACCGCGTACCAAATCATTTTCCCAGGACGTGACACACCGGAATTCATAGCAATCCCGGGCGGACAAGGATAAACCAAAACTTACCCAGTGGCGACATGGCCTGCATTGTGCAAGAAATGCCTGGAATACGGCAACGTCATCAAATTCTGCTAGCTGCTGTTAGAGGTGCGCCGGCGAGCATGACCGAAAGGACTGCACAGCCCGCCAACCTAAATGCTACCACTGCTCATGCCTCCATGAGGCAGGCGACCGCGACTGCCCAGAGCAGATGGACTAAAAAACAATGACAATCATACAAAATGACAGCAGAGTCACGCGAAAACAAGTTATCCAAATCTTTTACGACGAAAACCCAACCTGGCGTAATTTAAATTACGCCAAAGCAGTTAAATCCACATCTAAGTCTACCCCATCAGACACTACTCGCGTACAGTTAACACAAACTATTACCATGACCCCAACACCCCTCTCCAGTACTAACAATACCACAACCAGCCCAGCGACCGCCCTCGTAATAGAGGCGGGCGCCCCAAGCAATGAATTCACAAGTGCCCAGGAAAGCACTGCGATGGATGCTGCCTCGGTCGACTACGAGGAGAGGTCCAATAACCCGAAAATCAGAAGGCCAGGAGAATTAGATTCCTCCGACGATGACCGCGGGATACGCGACACCCTCTCGCCACAAAGCAAAGAGATTAGCAGCACCTCACAAACCACAGCTCGCCTTGATCAGAGCGTTGAACGACTTCTGACCGTCTTAACTGCAACCGCACCCAGCAAAAACCAAAGTGAGGTATTCAACCCTAAGCTAACATGCCCAACACCAAAACATCTCACAAGTGAGAACGACCATCGCCTCCGCGAGAACGCGTTGAAAATCTTCAACGAAGAACTGATTTCCCAAACCACTGATCTACCATGCATCGCACTCGACTCAAATAGCTCAACGACTACTACTCAGCCCATCATAATGTTTAAAAAAACTCCATCGAAGAGAAACGCGCTCGCCCAAGAAGCAAACACAAAGATCGTACTCCCTCGTCCTCCCCCTCCTACAAAAGCACTCACAGCCGAGAACGCAGTGAGTCTAGAGATCCTGTTCTACAGAAAGCGGACGCTCATGCGAACGCTCTCGATCTAGGACACCTGCGCCTCATAGACAAGAACACCACGAAAGTTCCTACAAACCACGCGACCGCTCCAGACCATCAAAATCTGGGGGTGAAACAAATCCGAAATGAACAACAACACAATACTTCAGTGGAATTGCCAGGGACTTAGAAGCAAGAAAGATGAATTACTATCGCTAATCTCCACCCATAAACATTTGGTGGTAGGCCTCCAGGAGATCAAACTCCGCGACACAGCCACCTTCACAATCCCTCAATATCTCATACACCGTCGCGAAGGTCACAATAATGTGACTGCACACGGCAGAGTGGCACTTATGATCCATCAAAGCATACCTCATTACCTCCTCCCTCTGAGAAGAGAACTCCAAGCTGTCGCAGTGAAGATATGTATCTCAAGACCTATTACAGTGGTATCTATCTACTCGTCACGAAACCACGACCTTACGCAGGCACTAATGACCGATCTGCTTAACCAACTGCACCTTCCCGTACTCCTCCTTGGAGACGTCAACAGCTACCACAAAGTGTGGGGTTGCGTGAGAACAGACCCCAGAGGAGTGATAATGGCCAACACCATAGACACTCACAACCTGATCCTTCTCAACGACTGACAACCCACACGGATCACCCTCGAAAGTGAAACCGCCATCGATTTATCAATCTGTTCCCCTACTTTAGCCCCTTGACTCGTTTGGGGAGTTCTGCCTTCAACACATGACAGTGTTCACAACCCAGTTATCATATGGCTCCTAACTAACCGACCAAACAATCCTGACGCACAAGAACTTCGATTCAACAACCGGAAAGCCAGCTGGGAGGACTACTCGACACATGTCGCATGGGACGATGCGGAGGGCATTCGGTCAAACATTTCAGAGCACGACCTTATCATACATCTGTACAAGAAATTCCTAAGTGCAGCTGCCGCATGCATTCCTCAATATTTAGCATCAACCTTTTTCCCAAAACCTTGGTGGTGCCCGGAGGTACGAGAAGCAAGGGATCGGCGTTACAGGATGTGCGAGGCCTTCCGCCTTGCACGTTCCCCAGGAACCGAGTAGCCTGGAAAAGGGAAACTGCCGTCTTCCGCAAACTTAGCGTGGAGAATAAACGAGAAAGCTGGACCCAATTAGTTAATACAATCAATCGAAACACCCCTCTTTCCCATGTGTGGGGAAAAATCAGACGTATCCATGGTCGCCCCGAGCAACCTATCCACACACTGTCGGACGGAGACACTGTCTATTCTTCATACGCGGACATTGCGGACAAACTAGCTCAGACTTTCAGCCAAATATCACAGTCAACAAATTATACGGCTTCTTTCCAACAGGAAAAGATCCTAAGAGAAAGTGTGTATATCGACTTCGCTTCCACAAATGAAGAATTCTACAACAAACCTTTCTCCATCCATGAACTACAATATGCAATTGACCACACTCATGAAACCTCACCCGGGCCGGACCGGGTGCACATCAACATGAACAAACACCTTCCTGGCAACGCTCTCCAGCACCTGCTAAATGTGTTCAATACGTTGTATTCAAATCATTCTTTCCCAATCAATGGCGGGAATCCGTAATTATTCCAATACCCAAACCCGGAAAATGTCACAGCGACCCACATAACTATAGTCCCATTGCCCTAACCAGCGTCTTATGCAAGACTATGGAATGAATGATAAACTCACGCCTAGTCGACTACCTTGAAATACATTCAGGCCTTAACAACATCCAGTGCGGTGGCCGTAAGCGCCACTCCACAACGGACCACCTCGTACGATCAGAATCAGACATTAGACAGGCCTTTGTCCGAAGAGAACATGTGGTTTCCATATTTTTCCACGTTGAAAAAGCATACGACACTACGTGTAAATACGGCACTATGAAGGATCTCCACCGTAAAGGTTTGAGAGGTCGGCTACCACTTTTCATCCACCAATTTCTACAAAATCGCACCTTCAGGGTCAAGATTGGCGACACTCAGTCTCAGTCATATCCGCAAGAAATGGGCGTCCCTCAGGGAAACGTCCTCTGTGTCACTATTTTTATCCTAAAAATCGATCAGTTAGCCGACATTCTTCCCCGAGACGGAAGACTGCTCTCATCACTATAGGTGGACGACCTATAACTGCTTTCATCACTATACGTGGATCAGCCTCATAACAATTCAACATGAACTCCAAAAGTGCCTAAACCTAGTCGGGAACTGGGCTTCCCTAAACGGATTCCGATTCTCGCCCTGTAAAACTAAAAGCATGCACTTTACCCTTGTGCCTGGTTTACACCTGAAACCAGCCCTAACGCTGCACGACACATCTTTAGCATACGGAGGAACGATCAAATTCCTGGGTCTCATGTGGGGCCCTAAGCTCACGTGGCGACCCCACATCGCAGCCCTGGCGACTCGCTGTTAAAGGTCGACGGGACTTATCAGATCGGTAACATCCCTGAAGTTAGGTACCGACATGGACACCGGAATGACGCTGTTTAAAGCAATAAAACGATCGCGCATGGACTACGGAGCCGTTGTCTACGGTTCTGCAGCCAAAACTTCTCTCGACCATCGCGAACAATGCTTGCGTATCACAACCAGCGCGTTCCGCTCCACTCCAATCGAATCCCTTTGCGTGCTCGCTAACGAACTTCCACTTCCGCTCCGGCGAGACAAACTTTTACTACAATACTATTTCAAGACTAGAAGTCTAATCAACAACCCAGCAATCAGCCACATCTCCAACAAATCCGATAAGCGCCTTTTTGCGGCTAAGAAGAATATATGCCCACCATTTTCCCTGCGCGTGGACAACCTGCTGAACTCGCTAAACATCAATCGCAAAGCTATTGAGCCTTCATTTTCCTACCGAATCCTACAAATCAACACACCAACATGGATGGTCAACCTAGACCTGCAAATGTACCCTAAAGCAACTACTCCAACCAACGCGTACCGGCAGGAATTCCTAAGACAACTGGAGGAAGAATATTTAGAGTACCACCACATATACACTGACGGCTCCAAAATCGCGGACGGAGTGGGAGCCGCCACTGTGTGCGGGGACACCCCACTCTCGGCCACCCTACCACAAGAGGCCTCCGTGTTTTCTGCGAAGCTTCACGCACTCGAACTAGCCATCTCTATTGCTAAAACACATCGCTTCCCCAATTACGTCGTATTCTCAGACAGTCTGAGTGTCCTCACCCGGCTTAAAACACTGCACTACGAACATCCAGCTCTACGTAAAATGCTGAACGATCTCTTTATGATGACCGAGACGGGTCAGGCAGTTGAATTCTGCTGGATCCCCGGGCACGCGGGAATAAGAGGAAACGACACTTGCGGACTCGCTTGCTAAACTGATATCTACTCACCAAGAACAATTTCTCGGATTACATTACCGGGACTGGTTCCCTATCATCAACTCCCATATAACATCCCGATGGGATGAAACGTGGCAACAGAGTGGACAAAAAATGCTTACAGTCAAACCCTCAGTCGGAGAATGGGAAACAAAGTTCACCAACAGAAAAGACCAAGTGTCCATCAACCGCTTGTGAACGAGACACACGTGGATAACTAACAACCACCTGATCTATGTCGACATAGGACCAAACGCGCCACCTTGCCCCTGTTGCCACCAAGTGGCTATCAGCGTGAAACCCTTACTGATGGATTGCACCGCACTCGCAGTAGCCTGAACAGCTTTCTTAAATCCCCCGTGCATCCTGCAAAGCCTACTCACTGACCCAACCTACCGGAAAAAGCTTATTGCTTGCGGAAAACAAACCGGACTATACGTAGCTGTCTAAACCCCAAACACCTGTGCAAGTGGGGTGGTCTCTTCACCCCATTACGCACAGAGATAACAATACATTTACGTAGATACGCGTTAACTTTTTACTTTCTTGTACGCGCTAGTACGCGAATATGCCACAGTTGAAATATGTACTTGATTTCACCCTGACAAGACTAATCTTTTCGCACGCGAAGCCGTGCGAACTTACCTGAATCAGGTACGGTCGCGCCCTACGGGGGAGCCTATTATAACTCACGTTGAGGTTCCGGTGGAAATGAGGCTCAAATCAAATCAGTATGTTATCCCGTTACAGCCCTTGGCAAGACTCGTATGAAGGCTCGATGGAGCCAGGTGACGATGACGATCGACGGAGGACATCTTATTAATTCATACTTTCTGGACTGAACATGCTTGGTTCAAGAGTTGTGCAAGACTGGAGGGAGGAGGAAGATCAAAGATGAAAGAAGGCTTGCCGTTAGTCTCTACTTGTGGAAAGGGATTTATTCGGTGAATGTGGTTGCAATATGTATTCCACTTTACAAAAATATGAAGCACACGCTGTGAAAGCTTTGTTGGTCCAGATTTGAGTTATTTAAATACTTAGGTCACTGGTGGAAAACTTGTGAAGAGCCGGCACAGATAGGTGCTTCCTGGATCACAAACATATTAACACTGAGGGTCCTTACCTAGGGACCGTCTAAAAATGTCAAATCATAATTTTCCGATGAATTTATATACCTAAACAATGGCTGTGCTGGCCTTCTGGTAGATATGCTATACGATCATGGAATCAAAGCTCCCGCGGTGATGACTAGAAGACCTAAGAGTTTTAGGTTTGGTGGCCACAGTGCTCTAACGCTACGGCGATAATAGGGCACGTGGGAACAAGCGCGCACCTGCTTCTCGTAGGGGTATAGAAGCTCACATCGCCTATAAAGGTGGTGCTATATCAAACTTGATGGGGGCTTAGATTTGGTGTGTGTGGAGTACTGTTTGAGGAGCGTCTAGACATCGGAGTAAGACTGTTGGGGGATGCAGCCTTCTGGTCTATGTCTGTGCCAACTTGAGAATACACTGGATAATCAAAATCTTTCTCTTGCAGATTATATCCGCAAGTTTACTCACGACAAATTCCTCGAGAATCTGGTGAAGGAGACCGTGTTACGAACTGAGGACCCGACCATCGTGTCACCATCGCAGTACATGAACCGCTTCACTAGGACCATCCCCTTATACTTCGACATGGTACGTGAACCGCTTCACTAGGACCATCCTCTTATACTTCGACATGGTACGTGCACCGCTTCACTAGGACCATCCGCTTATACTTCGACATGGTACGTGAACCGCTCCACTAGGACCATCCCCTTATACTTCGACATGGTACGTAAACCGCTTCACTAGGACCATCCCCTTATACTTCGACATGGTACGTGAACCGCTTCACTAGGACCATCCCCTTATACTACGACATGGTACGTGAACCGCTTCACTAGGACGATCCCCTTGTAC
>SDVV010020019.1:0-13409 GCA_016164225.1 Gammarus roeselii
CCAATGTCTGTGATGGTCAAAAAGATGAAACTGTTGCAGTGATGGATAATACAAACTTGGTGGTTTGCACTTCAAGTGTACCACGAATAGAACAGTGAAATCAAAATTAGTTACCAAACAATAAAAAGCGAAATAAAAAGTTGCTTCTTCAGCCTTTTCACCGTCGTAACATCACAAAATATATGCCAAAATGTGAGGGATCCTTTCCTTAAAATTACCGGCACCTCTGAGTATACCCATCAACAAAACCATGTAACTATTACCGTCGATATTTGGCATTCACCCGCCCACTGCCAGCAAGTTCAGTAAAAATAGCCGACGATCACTGCTCGCCCTTACCAGCCCCGGCTCACAGACCCAGTTACCATTACCATCAATTCTAGAACAAACGCCATTTTCCAGCGACAAACAGACCATTAAATCCAGTGCTAAACTGCCAAGCTGAAATTGCAATCAGGGTGGAAAATCATTGCTGTCATAAACCTCAGCACTGCGATGTCGACTATAATGGCAAATTTGACAGAAAATAACGCATTAGGAATACTTAATTAAATTTGTTTGGCGGCGTATAGAAAACCTAAATAGTGCTATCACTAACTCGAAGAAGATCTTTATATATATTATATGACCTAGCTTTTTTTTCTGAGAACGCAGTAAACCGTAAGTGGTCCCTGAGATGTAATACGCGTGCATGCAGGCGCTCTGAAGAACGGGGCCAAGCTCGTCTACAGGCTCAATAATTCGATTCCAATCGGGCTCAATTTAGAATGTGTACGTCACTATTTAAAGATGTGTTTTGCTTCCATAACCATATGTATATCTAATGAAACTTATTTTATTTTGCTATGAATGAACTAAACGTACGCAGAAAAGAATGTGGGAGGAATAAATGCGAGGTATCACACTGGGTTGGATTTGGTATATATCAATGCTACAGGCAACGGTCAAAATGAAACGCTTTCGCAAAACAAATCTTCTTGTGAGTTTTACTAGTTACAGACAGATACACTCATTTACAATGTAACATACATCCTTTCTCCACCTTCCGCCACTATTGTAGTGTGAGTCACACATGGAATCTAAAAATCCAATGTATTTAGGATTGAGAATATTTATATCCTGGAAGAGTTTTCACCTGAACGTGATACTTGTTCAAGTCCATACGGCAGCAACCTTTCCACCAGCTTACCCCAATCTCTTCTCTGAGCCCCCACTAGGCGAAGGAACACCAGTTGCTGAAATGCTCTATAAGCCCAGTTCCCTTTGGTATGAAAGGCTTCGTAGTTCCTGCATGCTTTGCTAGCAACTGTTGCAGGCTCCCTGAGGTGGTGCTTACTGTCTTGTTCAATGGAGATAACAGAGGCAAGGCACAGGAAACTGTCGTGCTCAGCGATGGAAAAACAAATCATATATTGCTCAACCCAAGTGTTTTGTGGTGTATGCTGGACTAGACATCTGATTTGGCATGGTAACGTAATAATTACGATAGGAAATGTTGAATCCCAACTTTTTAGATCTGAAGGACAACAGTGCTGAACACGATGTACTGTATATAATCGGACGTCTTGAGATGCATTTTACGAGCTTGGTGGGCGAGTGGGTAGCGTGTCTACCTGACTCCGAGTGAGACCTATTGACCGGTCTCTTTATTAGTCAAACGTCAGTCCCTAAACCCCGTGAGTAAAAAAAGTCATAAGGTGGCAGCTACGCTGTAACCCGCATCACAAGTGAAAAAAAATGTGCAGAGAAATCCTGTAGTCCGAAAACTGTTAAAAATTCAGCCCAGGATGCCGTATTGTTCGGGTTTCGTTGTGAATTTTCATGTCATTTTGCAATGCCGATCAATTTTTTATCTAGATACCACCGTTGTATACTATGTGCGTTATTTATTTTACTTTCCTCAAAGGATTCATGTTGCATAATGTTAGTTTCGGTGAACGGACTTGAAGTTGGACTACAGTCCGGCACAACTCCAGCGCAGGTGGGTATTCAAAATCACCAGTATTTAAAATCTAATTACACCTATTGTAGTCGGAATTCCAGAATATTTTCGGATGGATTTTAATCGTGTGATGGTAAGAACAGAAAAGTATAATTCAAGCTTTCCAGTAACATTTATGCAACGGTATTGGAACATTAAACACACGAGGAAGGTGACTATTACCGATAATGTCATCGGACAGGATGAATCTTAGAGGGAGGTTGTCCTTGTTGCGGCAGGGACAGTGCAGGTCTTGCAAGTTACTTGGATCTCACGCTCACAGTACTGCTTGCTGCGGGCAATGTTGATCGGAGATTGAGATGTTTTCCAGTTTTATTTTTATTTTTTGATAACATGAAATTTTTTGGGTAGTCTTCATTATATGCTGCAGATAATTCAGCAAAGTTTTCTGTGCAGAACAATTGACTGCTAAACCAATGGTCGGCCCATGATTAGGAAATGAATGAACAGATTTTACACAGCCTGTTCCGGGTTTCAGGCATCGTAATAAACGCAAGAAGAGCTAGATTGGCACGATAGTTCCAGCGTGCATTGCTGATGTTCGGAATTTGTGGAAACTTCACGAAGGGGATCTCATTTTTCTCAGTGTAGAGACGGGAGACACGAGTGAGGTGGTAGAGAGACTTCAGGTCGTCTCTCCAACCGCCTGTTTTCTTAATTTCAGTTTTACCGTTGCTGATGGTTGTTTTAAAGTTATCGTTATTGCTCATTAAATCCTGAAAAACGAAAAACTCGATGTTTCGAGACATAGACGACCCATGGAGCTCGTCGTCCATGACAAAGAGAAGAACGTGATTAAGCAACTGATGCTTGCAACTGATTAACTTACGTAGTTTGTGATACGATACCCGAAGATTTTAATCTATACTCGAAAAAATGTGGACTCGAAACTCGAAGTTTGTGACTTGATACCCGTAAACTTTGACTTGAAACTCCAAGTTTGAGACTCGATACTAAATAATTTGAACTCGAAACTCGAAGTTTGTGGCTCGATACTAGATAATTTTGACTTGGAACTCAAAATAAGTGACCCAATACTCGACACTTGATGTTTAGAAACCCTCGAAGAGACCAAGTGTTCATTAATGCTGCGAGTGCATTGACTGTCTTTGCACGGGACATACGTGGATAACCCACAATCACCTAATGAACGTAGACATGGGACCGGACGCACCACCTTGCTCCTGTGGCCACCAAGTAGCAATCAGTATGAAATACTTGCTTATGGATTGTAATGCACTCGCAGCAGCCCGACGAGCCATTTTGAATTCCCCGTGCACCCTACAACGCCTGCGCTCAGAAAAAAATTACATAAAACAGCTAATATATTTCGGAAAGCATACTGAACTCTATGAATCTGTTTGAATCATCTCCGTTCGCGAACGCACTACCCTGCTGAAGATCGAATTTAAACTCGCGGACGAGGGTGCGCACCGGAACGGACTGACCTCCGTGCCCTACCGGGGGAGTGTTCAGTAACTTTGCGTTGAGGTTCCGGTGCAACACAGAAGCAAATACTACTACTATTTCTTTGTAAAGTCGCTGTTGATACCATATTGTTTAGTGCATCATCTACGAAATCACTGGTTCGGGACCTCGTAGTTTTTTTACATCCCTTTTTCATACTCTTTCATTTAACACACCCTTGCCCCATCACCCTTCCTCCCCTACCACCCAGGCCTCGCCTATAGCTGCCTCCTCAGTCCCCATCCCTGCCTCCCCTACCTTACACTCGATCCCCTAACCCCCCAGCACACTAAGGGACGCCAGTCCAATCTAAACTTGTCAACAATAACGACAGCACTGGAGGCTGTACCGGCCGATTAGATTTCAAGGATTCGAGGACGTTCGATTGTCCAGAGGGCTTCGCCTATGCTTTTCTGTATGGCGATCATCACCATAACCTGGTGATTCGGGGCTGTGTTGCCCGTAGCCACCGGTTCAAGAAGAACATTGACTTCAGTGCACTAGGAAGTCTCGTCACTCAAATCGAATAAGCCCGGTAGCTAAGCGGGGCCACTGGAATGATGTTTATTGCCCCATCACTGCTCGGTTGGCAAGGAACTCTGGTCACAAGAAAGTAACCAACAACTCTGCTGAGTTGACAGGGAACTGGTCTCATGAAGGTTTTTGTGTCCCAGATAGAATTAGACTACGAAATAAATATTGACAGGAACATTAAACGAACATGTTTAATGTGGCCGTGATTGTATACGCCTCCTAAAAGTTTGTTTTAAAATGATGGTTGATAAAAATATAACTAGAAATGAGATCAATTTGTCTCGTTGCAGAGAACTGTTGATGCCCTTCGAGCCAGCTGTTGATGACGTTGGAGACCCCTGTTGGTGGTGTTCGAAATGGCTGCTAGTGAAGTCTGTAAATCTATTGTGTACGTCCTCCTGCTATGCAACGCCTTTGTCCTTCCCTCATTCTATCCTCAATCTGTCCAACCTCCCTCTTCAGTTATCTGTTATCGTTTTCCTGCACATTTTTCGCCCCCTACGCCCCTGATCCACCCCTAATCCCTCGTCTCACACCTATCCCAACCGCCGCTTGCTGTAGGGGCTCTAAAAAGCCTCTCCCAATCTAAACTTGGAGCAAGGTAATAGGGGTTTCGGGCCGCTCTGCTCAAGCTGCGAGGGGAAAGCCAGTTGACCTCCTAGCGCGCCTAATATTGAAAGGTCTGGTGCGTCACTCTTAAAAAGCCTTAGTTTGCCGACTTTTT
This sequence comes from Gammarus roeselii, assembly GCA_016164225.1. Taxonomy (NCBI): domain Eukaryota; kingdom Metazoa; phylum Arthropoda; class Malacostraca; order Amphipoda; family Gammaridae; genus Gammarus; species Gammarus roeselii. The sequence goes on from SDVV010020019.1 coordinate 4,728, forward strand.
TTGGTTACACAATCACGTAATAAGCTGCAGCATATGCCTGAATAAACATTTTATTTAATAAAGTTGGCAGGGGAGTTTTTGTTTCGTAAAGTGATGAACAAGTGAGGAAAGTTCCATGGACTCATGGCGCAGAGTTATGATGATAACATAGCAAACAAAACTTATATATGTGTATGAAGCAGTGGAACTACGTTTAAGGAAAAAAACAATGATATTATTTATACATTTATTTTCGCTATAAATTTTTAACATTAAAAAAAAGTCGATGAAATTACTTCGGTTTCAGAAGTACAGAGAGTAGTTTAAAATGAGGAGGACTTGAGTACGAATAAAACCCGCGCCTTACTAAGAGCTGCGTAGTGTGTGCCCTAGAAACAGCCAATAAAGTCAGGGTATTAGGACGTCCCGCCTCTTTGGAGGGACCAAAAATTAGAGTTGTTCCCTTATTGCAGGATAATTTCATACACATACACAAGGCCCTCCCATATTTATTTCGAGGTGTAGGTCTGAAGTTTAGAACGCCTCACACTTTAATAGCGGATTCATTGGGCGGAGGTAAGAATGATTTAAAACTGCAAATATTATAATCTCATATATATAGGCGTGTGATATTGCCCTTCAGCGTTAATATGTGTTCCCGAGGTTATTATTTAATTGAAATTCCTCTATATTTATATCCCGTGTTTTGTATCTCCCAACATGGTGGGTCTTCACCTTGTCTTTACCTTGTCTTCACCTTGTCTTCGCCTTTGCGTCGCTTTTGCTTCACTTTTCGTTTCACGCTTACGCTCTACGCTTTACACTTACATTTCTTTTTGCTGTTCATTTACACTTTTGTTCCGTTGTGTCCGTTACATTACAATGAATGTTTAGTGCTATATGACGAGTTCAACTGTTGACATGATACTTTGTTCCAATTCAATTCAAAAATAATATTATAAAACCACTATTTAATCATTTGTACCATGTATTTATACCTGATCATATAAATATAAAAGTTTTCACATAACATTGGTGGTTCAGCGGTGAGGGATATTGAAGCAAACAAAAATTAAATCAATCACTTCTTGAAAACAAATTAAAGTCATCACTTCACACTTTAAAATAAAATGCTTTAGCCCCTTTCACACGCCTCCATCGAGACACTCGATCAGTGTCACGACCTCTCGTGACCACATGCTACCAAAAGAAAAAGGCAACAATGAGGGGAGAACTGGAGACACCCTCTGCGGTCACCAACCACACGGGTCGACCAAAGACACGTACCATGCCTGCCCGAAACCTGACAGTGCGTTCGGGTCACCGCGAACGCACAAGCACGGCAGTCTGTCAATCCTGGCAGGCCGAAAGGACAGCCGCATCCGAGGACAAACTCCCTAGGCCAAGATGGACCGAAAATAATTCAACACACGCACAGCTAGCTGACAGGATTCCACGTGATGCATATAGAATCATGGGGCCCCCTTTCGAATCGCCACTTAACGTCTTCAGAAAGACAAAAACAAAGAGCTGTAAGTAATCTCATTAATTCTAAGAAGTGAAACAAGAAGCCCATCATATCAAGTGTGATATATCGCGAGAGTTCGTAGGAATAAAAGGAAATTACAGTTCCCCACAAAATTTTTCAATATATCTGCTCTCGAATTCATCAGCAAATGAGTACAAAATTAGTTTTGAAGTGAATTTAAGTAGGTGGGCGTAAATTATTCGACCTGCTGTTCCAGCAATATTCATCTGAAATGTAGTCATGTAAATAATAATAAAAAAATGGATCGCGGTAGCGGAAAATGAATCCTGAAATGCATAGAAAAAATATATTTATTGGACAAAAAATGAAAAAATGTCAGAAAATTATGTTGAAGAACAAAACCATGGAAATATATGTAGGTAGATAATAAAATAGATATCATGTAGTTCACCGGTGCAGTATATAAGTTTTTTTTTGTTGTATATAAGCAATTTTTGTGTTAATTGAACATAGACAGCTGGTGATAAAAATCTTTATTTAATCGATCACTGAAAAAAAAATTGTCATTGTCCCGTTGTGCAGCGTTCAGATAGTCATGCGTTTCCGTTTCAAATTTCATACAAAATTTCCATGACCAAATGATTAGATGACACGTTATAATATCTGATGTACGGTTATGAATTTTCAATAACTCATGTAAAGTCGATTTCGTGTGTGGTCGATAAAGTGCTGTGCAGCCTTCAGGTCTGCGTAGAAATGCGGTATTCTATTTCAGGAAATTACAGTCCAATTTTGAAAAAAAATCTATGACCAATTGGTTAGTTGACAAGCCTAAACACCTGATGTACGGTTATAAAATTTCAATAATTCACGTAAAATCGATTTCGTGCGTTGCCAATAAATTGTGTGTAGCCTTCAGTCCTGCGAAGAAATGCGGTATTCAATTGTAGAAAATTATAGTCCAAATGTCAAGATAGTATGTTTTTTTTAAGTCTGAACACCACTGTCCGTAATGTTAAGACATATTCGTCGTAGGACGACCTAGACGCAAAAGCAAGTGATGTGCAAGTTGGACCTATGCGATATGGGAGTATAAAACGAGAGAACGCGTGAATAGAGAAATGATTGAACAAACCGTCACCAAACCAACTCAAACCTATGACAAAACAAATCATGCGATGGATCGGTAAATAAACGGAGACGAGGGCAAGTCGTTTCTAAACGACAATCACTGACTCAGGTCAGCAGCGGAAAATAATTAGGATGAACCGTATCAGTTTTTTCATAATAAAAAAAACAGCAAGCAATCCTTTTCTGGAGAAGCAAGGACTGACATACGAACAGGCAACGTCAAACCAGGTATGATTGAGTCCACACGGGCACCTCATACGCAAATTTTGAACATCGGAATTTATAATGTTAGCTTGTCGAGGTAACTGTACGTACAAAAGGCTTTGAAATAAGGCGAACGGCAGCCCACTTCAACCCCCGGATAACATAGAGTGGTATTACGAGAAATTAAAACCGAGCATCATGAATTTCAAAACCGTTAACCCCAATTTACCGACCAAGCAGAAATAAAATACCCGCAAATCAGGCGTTCAAAACGCGTTAACCGAAAAATAAATGAAGAAAAAATAACACATCATGACCAAAATTCGAATAATAGTCATTTGATCAAACGTGAAATGCAGTGTGTCCGATGTAAATATTAGTGATGCGTATCCAAGTCCAGTTTATTGAATTCATTAAGAGAAGAGGTGAAAATATGTCATTAATAAGATGTGTGAGAGGTCAACCTGTCACCTGCGTGTGATATCTACTATGTCCATAATAATGTGTATGAGTCATGTCTCCCGAATTGTGTAATTAGATAAAAAGCTTTGTTCCCTTTTTGCCTATTTTAGTTCAACGGTACCTTGAACCAACATACGCTGAAATGAGCAAATTAATACAATGAAACTAGGAGACAGTATCTATCCCATCCTTCCGTGGCCCCCTGTCAAACAGGAAAAAAACGTTGTAAAGATGGGTACAGAGAGTGTCCAGCACATGGTTGCACGCACTAGGCAAAATATCGTAGTTTAATAAAAAATTGCATTCAGCTATCCCAATACCATTAAATTGGCAACCATGTCCCAACATTTCGATAGAGTTTTTTCTACAATTGATCGAACCGTGCGAAACATGCCATAAGTCTTTATGTTGCGAGTAGTTGCACGTTTAGAGAATTGTTTTTTCTCGACATTAATGCCATACCAATAATAAAACCAACCTCTTAGTACACTGTACAATACAATCATGCCTAAAAACTCCACGCAGCCTGCCTTCCCACATGGAATGACCCACGGGTCGAGGGAGTACTATGTCAAAACTTGAAAGCACAGAGTTTGAATGTGTGGACACATTTTTTCAATGAAGAAAAGGGAGTGTTATGATCAGCCTCCGCTAGCACGTATATTTGGAAACATTGCTAACCGGACATTACCACCAAGAGCTGCGTAGTGTTTGCCCCCTAGAAACAGTGTAGGCCTTAGGCCTGTTACCCCTAGCTTAAGTTACACGAAGAAATCCCTTGCCTTGCATATTTTTCGGTTCCCCTCCAAAAGCAGGTGGTCTCACCATATGGATTACAGGACTTAGGAGACGTCGACGAGTTAAGGTCATTAGACCATTCTGTAAAATTCGACGAGTGAGCATTGTATGGCCTGGATCCAATAACGCAGAAGATGGAAGTGTTAAGCTCAGGTTATCCCAAATCAACAGACAGATGGGAGAAGCCAACAAAATTTGTTAACGGCCTAAATTGTATGTTTGTCAATAATGTCAAGGTATTAGGAGGCCCTGCCTCTTTGGAGGGACCAAAAGTTAGAGTTGTTCCTTTATTGGAGGATCATTTCATACACATACACAAGGCCCTCCCATATTTATTTCAAGGTATAGGTCTGAAGTTTAGAACGCCTCGCACTTTAATAACGGATTCATTGGGCGGAGGTATGAATGATTTAGAACTGCGAATATTATAATCTCTTATTTATAGGCGTGTGATATTGCCATTCAGCGTTAATATGTGTTCCCAAGGTTGTTACTTAACTGTAATTCCTCAGTATTCATATCCCGTGTTTTGTATCTCCCTACAGGGTGGGTCTTCACCTTGTCTTCACCTTGTCTTCGCCTTTGCGTCGCTTGTGCTTCGTTTTTCGTTTTACGCTTACGCTCTACGCTCTACACTCACATTTCTTTTTGCTGTTCTTTTAAACTTTTGTTCCGTTGTGTCCGTTATATTACAATCAATGTTTAGTGCTATAGGGCCAGTTCAATTGTTGACATGTTACTTTGTTCCAATTGCCTGATCATATAAACATAAAAGCTTTCACATAACAGTTATATATCAAGACTGGATGAGACTAGGTGGCCCAGGGAATTGGGGGGTACTCGTGGGACCCGCGGAACTCGAGGGACCCGATTGATTCGGGAACCCGAGGGACTTTGCAGACCAGGTAGACTTGAAGGACCCACTTGGACCATTATAGAGTCCTTTGGTACACCCTTGAGACCCTTTGGGAGCCCCTTGAGGCCCCTCTGAACCCTGGGATCTCTGTTCCCGCCTCCCCACGGTGTAAAACCCATTCCGAGATATATGTATATATGTGAAATGCTTCAGTAGAAAAATTAATTATTACAGTCTACAGATTACTGGCACAGAGAAGGAGAGCCTCGTCGACTGGCCGAAATAAGTCGAGACAAGCCGAGATGAGCTGAGATGAAGGGACTCGATGGACCCGGGGAGCTCGGGGAACCCGGAAGACATGGGTTACCCTCCGGGACCCATCGGTCTCTTTTGGGACCCGAGAGACCTCTGCCCCCCCCCCCCGCTGTCACCCTAAAATGCTTGAGTAGAAAAATTAGTTATTACAGTTTACATGACTGCTGGTGCAGAGGGGGAAAGCCGCGTGGAGGCTGGTTGAAGTGCGTCGATATCAGTAGAAAAACGTTGAAGCGAAACGAGTTGGGTGCGACGAGTCGAGACTGGCCAGAATGAGTCGAGACAAGCCGAGATGAGCTGAGACGAAGAGACTCAAGGAACCCGGGGAGCTCAGGGGACCCGGGTGACTTGGGTTACCCTCCGGGACTCATGTTTTTTTGGGGGGACTCGAGGGACCTCTGCCCCCCACCCTATTCCCACCTTATCCCAATAAACAATAAGTGTCCCCAATTTTGTCATCTGAAATAACGCAAGTATATTTGTGCGAGAGTTCCTGTCTGTAATTTTGTGAGAAAGTGTTTATTTAGTCTGTGCTCGCCGGCATGTGCATGGAGCATTAGTAATTTTTATAACCGACCTGACCCGCGTGGTGGAAAGCATGTATATTTCGGAGGTGTACTGTAATAGACCTAAGCCGCGTAGCTATAAACATTGTGATGCGTTGCTGTTGGAGTTAATCTGATCCTTGTAGCCGTAGACCTTGTTCCAATCTCGCCGATACTATATGTACGTACTGGCGTGCGTACATATAACTCCTGAAGTTCTATACGATTGGAGGCGGGGATTCGTTTTGTCTGTCTTTATCTTGTGCACACTAGCGTGCGTGTGTGCCACAGCTGAAATTTTCACTTTGGTCTGATTTAACAACGTTGTTTTTTGCTCGTACAAGGAGGTGTGCGAGCCTGTCGGAGTCCGTGATCTCCGTGCCCTACGGGGGAGCCTGATGTGGCTCGCATTGGGGCTCTGGTGTGGGTGGGACACCTAAATAAATAAAATGGACTGTAATTGATCTAGACCGCGTAGCTGTACACCTTGTGTTGTGTTGTTGTCGGAGCTGAACTTGTCCGTGTAGCCGTAATCATTGTACCAGACTCGACGATACTACATGTACGCACCAGCGTGCATACATATTACTCCTAAAATTCGAAATTATTGGAAGCGAATATCCGTTTCGTCTAAGCGTTTTTCTTGTCCGCATTAGCGTGCGTCTGACACGACTGAAATTTTCAAGTTGTTCTAATTTTAACAACGGTGTTTTTCTCGCGCACAGAGATGTGCGAGCCTAATGGAATCCATTATCATCGAGCCCTACGGGGAGCCTATTTTGACTCGCGATGAGGCTCCGGTGGAAGTGAGGCTTAAATCAAATCAAATCTGGAGGGGTTAGGCGGCCAGATATTACGATACCAGACGTGGGGATGAAATGCGCGCTCGTGAGACGAAGACGTGGGAAACGGAAACGTGCGGGAAACAGGCATAATCTCGTGATTCTATGTAATTACTATTCTAAAGAAATCGAGAAATAATTGTAAATAAGATAAAAGCTAAAATCTTGGAGCAGAAATTTCAATTTATTATACCTCATGGATATGTTCCTTCTCCCATTTATTGTACGTACATGCACATAGTTGAATAGTACTTATTTATGGCCAGTATTAGACTACCTCACGTACTGGACCAGCAAAGTCCATGGGAATTCAGGGATATTCTGCATTGGTATTTAAAGCAGGCAGCGTCTAGAAATGGAGAGGTGGGAATGGGGGCTACAGAGGGGGGGTCTAAGGGTGAAGGGAAAGGAGTAGAAGAAGGGTGTAAGGGTTGAAGCCCTTGCCCTGACTGGGGTCTTGCGAGAGCCTAATTCTGTGTGTCGACAACAGGAGCCCGTTTGTTGGGTAGTGGGGAGGAGATATTGCCTCCGTGGGTTTGATAGCGACTTATGCAGCAGTTACGTTGTCAAACACGCGATAACTGCCGCGCTCAACTTGGCTTCAACCAAATGAGGTCTGCTCGTGTTTATGATTTGAGTGTTCATGTGATGTATATTGACAAACTATGTCGTTGTTTTTCTCGGTAAAAACGACAACGTATAGCTCATTGTGATAAAACCCATTGCAGTCTGTTAATACCTACTACTACCGCGATAGTCGTTTTAAAGAGTACAAATATCAATTTAAACAAGACCAAGTCTCTTATAGTAGTTATGTTCCGTAATTTTGTTTCAATTTTTTTTATTTAAGCAACCATTCTGCAACGATTTAACGAGGTAAGTTCAAAAAACAAATAATTGTTTGTAGATTTAAGGGTCACCTAAGGCATCAAACAACCTACAAAAACCTTCTATCTAACGCAGAATACTCAACCTAATAATTTTGTCGCTACTTGTCAGTAACCCAACCATCCAAAGAAAATATCAAATCATGACGTGTTCTCTCTTACAACAGTATATTACGTATCTCTTCCTCAGTTATGATATGTCAGTATCCCTAACACATGGTATAACACATCTCTTCCGAATTGACGATAAGTTTTCATAAATGATGATATGTTCCGTCACGTGCCAAATGATACTACACAATACAAAGTAAAGAGAAGTTCATGTCTAACGATGAGATTAGGATTCTATGCGAAAATTTAATAGATTTGGATGCCTTTTCCAGTCGATTTGATGCTACAATTTTACGGAACAAATTACAATTCTAATGGATTTAAGGTTTAGAGTTGATATACGCTATTATGACAATATTGACTTATAACCTGGAACATTTATATGGACCTACATTGTAAGTAGGCCCTCCAAATTTTAAATATTTGACGGTAAACAGAAACGCTGTGAGATGAGAATTTGGAAGCCATCTCCTGCCGGTTACAGAAACGTTTCACTGTAGGTTTTTATGTTTGCATGCGTCAACCAGCTCTGCAAAGTCGGGTCGCCGTATGCTGGTCTTCTTCGGGGTTGAAAGGCAACACGGCAGAGCTCACCGACGTAGACCCGCTTTGGCTCATTTTCGTGACTCCAAGAATTACAAGTACATCTACACTAATGTCGGGCGGGTGAACTCGTAGCAACGAAGATGTGACGTGATCAATAAAATATGTAATCAATTTAAGAGAAAATGTTGTGTCCGAATTTTCTTATTCCGGTGTTGAGTTTTGTATCGTACGATTTTGTTCTGACTGATTCATGCAGCAGCGTCTGGAAATAGTTTCCTTACAGTTTTTGTGTCGACGTTCGGACTTGAACTTAGTCAACTTTGGTTGAGCATGGGCCTGTTCGCGGTGAATTAATGAAAAATTAGACGAAACGCCTCACCCATGGCCAGACTGCTGCAGAACACACGCCCCATTTCACCCGCAAAAATTGACCGGCCTGAGGGGTACAGGCTGACAGACGATCAGATGTATGTTGAAACGGAGTCTGTAATTACGTGTCAAGTACTTTTCAAAGGAT